>JASKDV010048510.1:4340-15833 GCA_032466395.1 Aegires albopunctatus | reverse complement strand
TCTCTCTCTCCCCCCCTCTCTCTCTCCCTCTCTCTCTATCTCTCTCTTGCTCTCTCTCTCCATTTCCCTCTGTACCACACTCCACCCTTTTAATACTTGCACAAGCACTATACAGACCCTCGTTTTCAATTAACCATAGTACGTCAACATGTCTCATAATGCCCCATTCTTTTATCTGATTCATTTCTTAATTGAATGGCTTTTGCTCTTCATAAACATTCCAACGTTGGCCTTCTCCTAAGTGAATTGACGTGTATTATCATTTCTATGTTCCACAGGAAAGCGAACCCTTGAGACTGGATCTCTCAGACGACGAGGAACTGTCGCAGGCCTTTGACATGCATTCGCTGATCGTCACCAGCCTGCATCCGGAGGATGACGAAAAGATCTTGACCGCCGACGAGGTGATCAGCGAGATCGATGATATGATGAAGGTCAGTACTTACTGTTGTTAGATTTACTTCGCTTAATTAGGACCGACACCTCTCAAATCTCTGACTGTGACGCCTCAGCTGCTTGCCTATTCTGGTTGTCCTCAATTTCGATCTCCGTCTCTTCAGCACAACTGATGATAAACGTTCTGGGTGTAGTTTTATTCGATGTTCTAGACAAGATAGGTTTACTTTTTACAGTTGATATCGTCATTACTGGTCTTCTCTTTAAATGTGTTTTCTGTTTGATTTTTAGGGAATACATGATATTAATTAATAATTGAATTAGAGCGTATGGCGAGAACGTGATTTGACTTCGCTATCCCTCTCAACACTTGCCTGACGGAAAATTGAATAGATTTCGAATTGCGTAACAACGCAAAAATTGCGGGGCACTGTATTTGTATCTCAAACTTTTGGAAATAAGCACTACAAAAACCTCTTTCGTCATTTCCACCCCACTAAGGAACGAAGGTTGAAACGTTTATTTATCAAAAGAATAAGGAATGAAAGAAAGTGGCGGAAATTCATGAACTGACAGAAATAATGGCCGCTGTGAGACACATGTTTTAGCTAGCAACAAATTTGCATGTAAATCAAGGTCAGACTAACTTTCAAATCGATAACGGGTTGTGGATGCATAACATGTGCATTGTACCTTCTTTTCTTGTCAATGCTTTTCTAGTTCTAGTCTTGTCTCCTACGATACATTTGCATTCAAAATCTGATATCACTGCGATCTTGCACTGAGTTCTGGAAGGAATCAATGAGAAATTATTGAATCAATTGATCAATTCTTTGATATGGTAAACCACATGCCCTCCATGGCAGTGCCAGGACAAAGTGACGTATTTCACAATTGTGGTGATTGGAAAATATAATAGTTAGGATGTGTATACATTGTGTTAACTCTCAAGTTACTAGGCTCAAGATAAATTATATTTTTGTGTGGATTGCTAATGAACTTTATTACGAAAAGCTTTTTTTTTTTTTTTTTGCGCCAACTGGACAATGTCAATATCTTCGATATTGTATGCACAGAAGTTGAGGTGTAGGCGCTTATTTTGGTATATATTTTTAAAAAAAACTTATTTTATTTTATGTATTTTGCGAATTCGTGGGCGAAGGCGCGGGCGTTGTAGAATGACAGTTTAGCAACCTGATGCTCCATGTTTGAGCTACCTGACTTCCTTAGACCGTACTAGCTGAAGGTACCTACCATTCCCTTGAGGATAACAGTTTTGGGTCTTGGTCTTAGTCTCTGTGATCCAGGTAACAGCTCACTGTGACTCCAATCCATATTCAAGGTCAAAATACTTGCAAAGATGTAGGTGTAGCTCATTCAGCTTTCAAAAGTGTAGTTTTGTATGTTGTAAATCTAGGGTTTTGTGATTTTGCATGCTAGAGCAGCTCTTTTATTCTTTTGAGATAAGTCTCATAAAATATCTTTAAAAAACCATTTCTATGAAATTCTCAACTTATTGCTAACCTATTAATTCCTGTCTTTTAAACAACATGAGTCCCCTGCTAGCCCCAGTCCATGAATACACAATGAAAATAAAGTTGATCTTTTTCCTAGTGCAGCTGTTGATGTCTATTTGCCCCAGGTCTACATGTATCATGAAACTAATTGAATAAGACTACGGGAGGTTTTGATTATCATCTTGTTGTTATCCTTTCTAGGAGCCTTCCCAAGAAGACTACATGTCAGCCATGCAACAGACCCCTGAAGATGAAGCCTATGCCAAGGTCAAACAGACCTGTGCTACTCTCAAGTCCTACTCCAAAGAAGGTATGGTCACAATACATCATGCATAGCTTATCACACTTAACAACCGGCTGAACCACAACACAAACAAGTGCTTCCATCTTGCTCCATCCCCCTGTTGCCCTTGTGGAGAAGCTGACCAAACAGCTGAACATGTGCTCCAGGAATGTGGGAGCTTCCAAGGGTAAATGGCAAGGTTCTGACAGATGTTAGCAAGTTTCCGGGATCAGCCGTACAGGCCAGTTGAGATGCTTCGGACCACGGCCATATTAGTCATTGAGACTGGGCTCCAAGAGAAGAATAAGAAGATCACACTTAGATAATGTTGTTCGAGCACATTGATGGTAATGCTCAATTGGATTGTGCCGCTTAGTTTATGTAAAGAATAAGAAACAAAAGCTTTTGCCAATCAAGACATCAGTTCAATAATGAGTGCCTTACTAATTAATGTCCCATCCATGATGTAACCAATTGTTCTAGTTTTACCTTAAACTGTTAGAAAAATATTCAATTCAATTCAATATCTGCTTTATTATCCATTAAGGCGCATCGTTTTGTTCACATCAGAATTTTTTTATTTTTAAAAAAATAATAAATAAAGAAAGTATATAAAACAGTGGGACAAAGATATGACATTTAGGACATTACATAAAAATCTTATGTATCTCACGCGTCGCTATAAGTAGTAAATGAATAAATATACATGTTATGATTAAGACGACAAGTAAATAAAGATAGTTTGGTTTCTAATGGGGGCTAGGGGCGCATTGACATTTCTAGACTTTGAATAAGGGCTAATAAGTGAATGCATTGTTCAGAGTCAGAGCATAAAATAAAAGTAGAGTTCGGTGATTTGGTGAAACAAAATATTCAGCAACGTAATTACTAAACAATTTTAAAGGTTATGTTTTTCTGATGGTTTTTTTAATCAATTAATTAATTCTTTTATTTTTATGTTTTTTTCTTCAAGATTTGAAAAACATGACTTGTCCAGAGTTGAATGAACTAGTTGCTGAGTATGATACCACCACCAAGGAACTCTCTGAAATGCTCATCATAGAGCTGGACTTAAGGGACGAGCTTGAATATGATAAAGAGTTAAAGAACCAGTTTATATCTTTGCTGCTAACCATCCAGAAGAAGAGGCGAGAGTGTCACAGTGAACGGAAGAAAAAAAAAGTGAAAGGTGACAAAGGCAATCTAACCAGTCCCACCGAGAATGGCGGCAATGTGAGTAGGATGGATTTGATTATTTTTAAAAATAATTTTATATGAGCCCTTTTTCTTCTTCTCTTTTTCTGTTCAAAGAAGTATGAAATGATTTATAATTTGAGTCCTAGCAGTGTACTAGATAAAAACAGTAACTATATCATTTAGATTCCCCTATTTTGAAATGAAGTTAATAGGGCTTCTCAGTTAAAGACACGTTATGTGTCATTCATTGGATTCATTGGACTTGTCTCACCAGTCACATGACCACTAGGTGTGCTTTTTTGTGCCCTTTAAAATGCCTACTGGTTTTATTGCCGTTTCTTTAGATGCCACCTATAAGATAAACTCAAACTACGTACAATTCGGTTTATCCGAAAAAGACAGTTGATAATCCAACTGATTTTATCATGAGGGAAAAATTCTGCTTCATACCCTTATTCCCTGCCACTTATGTTTGAAACAACTATGGCTATGATGCTGCATTATCATTAATGCTAATATTTAATTTATATTCACATCTACTCGTTTTGTATGTTTTATTATTTTTCTTTGGCAAGGGGCATTTGTGTAAGGCAGTTAGGCTGATAAGGGATTACAATTTTAGTCTTTGAAAAGTTAGCAACTACGCCATTTAATTTATGTATTGTACTTTTCACCCTTTTTTTTTCGGAATAAAAGAAGGGAAATTTTGTTCATTGAATAATCATTCTTTTATCCGGAGTGTTTAGATATTTTATGCTTATCCTTTAATTTTTATGGCCCTTCTTTCTTTCAATTATAAGGATTGTTTTTAGGAAAAGAAAGATACAGTAGTGGTTTTTTTTTAATTCTTATATTTTTCTTTTCAGTTCCTTACTACAGCAATTCCCTATCACCCATCTCAAGGGCCCCCAACCTCGGAACAACTTCAAATCTACATCAAAAGTATGAATCCTTTTTAAATAGTGAATTATTTTTTTTATTGTACATTTCAATTATCTGATTAATCACCATATTTGCTCTTTTGAAATATTTTGTGAATCAACATTTAATTTTTTTGCTCAATATTAAATTGTTGAATTAGATTTCATCATGATTCTTTAAATTATATTTTTGTTGTAAGACAGGTATATTTTAGTTTTTAATGATAAATTATATTGATTTTACCCTCATGACAGTCCTCCAAGCCATTCAAGATGATAGTTCTACCGTACCATCTCTGCTGACTGATTACATACTGAAAGGTGAGTAGGAATACTAAGAAAGAAAAAAAGAACCTTGTCTTCGTTTTTTCTTTGTGCTAGTTGATTGATTATGACAATGGTTGATTATATCATCACTTTTAAAATGTCTGATTTTGTGATCCCGTATAAGCAACCTCTTTAAGAATATAAACGAATATTTAATCCTTGTCATGTGAAATTACAACTTTTCTAAAGAATTGATTGTTTTCATTCATTACACATATTCAGAATAATTCTTCAATTTATTATTGCTTTTTTATTCTTCCCAATAAAGTGTTTGATTATTAACACTATATTTCATATAAACAAAGAATATTGTGGACTAGGAGAGATAATGTCGTGTGTATACTTTTTACAATTAAAAGACCTTAACCAGGATCTTAATATACTTTCAATGTCCCTGAATAATGTTGAAATTAGATGCTAATGCCATAGAAAGACTTATTGTCATAAGATTTGAAGATTCTATGTGAACAAAAGTGTAGCAAATTCAATACTTAATTTTATCAAACGTTGACCATTAATATTTCTTTGTCATTTCTAATAATGCATCTATTTGTGTTCACAGTTCTCTGTCCGACATAGAGGCATTTTTTGGAAGGAATGTGTTTTCTAGTCAGCATGTAAGAAATTCAAGGATGTCCAGACACTGTAGTGGGAATCTCACCCCAGTTTTTTATTTTTTTTTTACATCAACCAGGCAGGATAATGGCATGGATTTGTCAACCTGTTACTTTATTGAGAGTCTCACAATTTGAATTAATCAGAGGGGCATTGTTTTTATGTCGTATTTGACAACATCCCCCACCCTCCCCTCCCCAAAAAATAAATAAAAAAATATTGAGCCATTCAGGATTATTTCAGGTTTTTAAAATGTAATTTTACTTTTTTTACATATGAAATTGACCATTTTCACTATCAATGTTTTGAGTTTAATTCTGATATTTGTGAAGAATTATAGTTAAGCTGATTGTCAGAATTACTAGCTGTGACATTATTGATATTGTTCTTGTTGCTTTTAAAGTAAATAAGATTGTTTAAATCCTGTTATGATTTTTTGCTATCAGTCAGATGGGAATAGAAAGTCACAAAAGCTATATAGCTGAGGCAACGGCTCATGAAATATCAATGTAGCTGCAGGTAATTCCTGTGATCTAGCACCAAGGAGATCACAAAATATGATGGCCAGTTATTCTTCATATTAATGAAACAACCCTCGATTTAAGAATTAAATTCAAATGAGGCACAATTTGCCAATGGAAGTTTGTAATGGGTTAGAACTACATTGACTTATCTAAGGTAATATTTACTTTGTAGATGAAGATTACTTTTTCCACCCAGTATTCATGTCCACTCAACCTTTTTTATTATCATTTTATTAACTCATCATACCTAGTACCAGTTTGTGTAAATCAGCATGACTGCTGCTTAAACTTAATCCTCTGATATGATGCTTGTTTTGATAAAATCTGCATGGATTATACCAATATATGGGAATCATCATCCGGCAATGTTACAACTATTTTATCAACTGATTGTAAAATATTATCTGAGACATAATCTCAGAAAGTGTAAGCATTTTAACTAACTCTTATGGTGTATGAGCTGTTTCAGTTTATGACATGATATTAGATCCAACTGAACTACATTTTTTATTGGGTTTTAAAAATTTATTTTGTTTTAATTTTCTAGTCGTCCTCAGTATACTTGTCTAATTATCAACCCTTGAATTGCAAAGTTCTGACGTGACAGGGATATCAAAAATAGTTTGTGGTGGTCATAAGTCCTGAAATATTCATTCTAATGCCTAAGTCATGGTGAGAATTTGTGTATTGAAATGTGTATCACAAGTGGCACTGGAGTGGAGTGGTTAGCAAGGTAGGCTTGCAATTGAAAAGCTGTGAGTTCAATTCTTACTGGTGCTTTGTCTGACAGTGAGTCCAAGAGAAAGTCTCTTTGCAAGCATTTGCCCCACTGTACTCAGGTGTAAAAAGAGTCCCCGATGTATGCTAAGAGGAAAGAGCTGATAATGTTATTCCGCTGTATGCTCCCCCGGGAGTTGAGAAGATAATGTTGCCAAATGACCTCAGGGCGATAGTTGATGTAAGTACATGAGTCTACATTTGATGCAGAGATGATACAGGCTATAAATATCTTCATTTTTATTAAGCTTTTCTTCAACTTACACTCCGAACATAGAATCCTCAAATTTTACGATCATTTTATAAATTGTTCTTATTGGTTTCTATTTAATCCTACATAGGGTAAGTCTGGAGATTCCTTTGTTTTTAGTATAAATGAAAGTCTTGGAGATTCCTTTGTTTTTAGTATAAATGAAAGTCTTGGAGATTCCTTTGTTTTTCGTATAAATGAAAGTCTTGGAGATTCCTTTGTTTCTAGTATAAATGAAAGTCTTGGAGTTTTCTTTGTTGGGTTTCTTTTAGTATTTGAAAGTCTTGCAGATCCTTTGTTTTTAAGAAAACAATAGGCCAGTAACTAACAAGAAAACAAAGAAACAAAAGCTGAAAGATATTTATACTAATGTGCAGTGTATTTGTTTTTACGTTTTATAAAAGTTGCATGTTCAATTGGATCAATGAATGCATACACCATGATATGTGCAGCATTTTACCAGGCTTATTTAATGTTTACATTGTGTGTAACTGTTTCTTGTCTTTTGTAATGTTATGTGCTTGTTCTTCATTTAATGATGTATAGTGTCATCTCTTTACGCATTTTATAGTGCACTTTATGATAAAACAATCTAAATGAATTGTTTGATATAAGATGTAATGAATATTAGAAGATAGTATGACCTACACATTATAGGCCCCAGCATCCGTGTTTCTAGTGTTTCAAAAAGTTCAGGATTTTTTTCCATAGCCTCTGATAAATTATTAAAAATGCAAAACCAAAAGAATCATTTTTAATATGAATTTGATTGAAATGGGAAATTTTTATTCACAGGAGAGGGCCATAGAAAGGAAAGTTCCATCAGCCATGTTATTTCTTGTAGTTTCATTGTCAAAGTGTCTCGTGGAATTGAAACCTTGAGGCTTAATCTATCATCTTAAGACCATTTTTTAATCTTTAAGTGCGTAATTACTTATTTACTTACTGCTTACTGATCCCATAATCCTCCAGGATCGTTGGGGCACTGCATGACAGAGAGCCTCGTTAGGTGCCTCCTTTTTTCCCAGTTATTTGCGAGCACTTGCGTTTGGGCGAAGGGTTTTCCAGTCCACTTAGTGATTTTGTCGGTTCACTTCTTCCTTTGCGTAATATATAGCATTAATGATTTGATAAGAAGGCAGACTTAAAAGTAATCTCTACTTTTAAAGCACTTGACAGTGGAGCTTGAAAGATGTTTCTGGGTTTTTTTTTTGTAATAAAGATTTTTAAAAATTAAAAAATAGAACCTTTATGATTGTCTTAATTGCAAGGGTGAAATGAAATTGATTTTATGGCAACTCATGTATTGTTTATAAGAAGATTTGTTCAATGATGAAATCAAAACCATATATAATCTTGTAACTCTCCGTTCACATTTCAGGCCTAGGTTGATTTATTATACCGATTAGCTTCCAAATATTAATTATATTATAATTGTAAGTGAAAGGGTTCAAATTGAATACCTTTTGTATTTAACTGGCCTGCATATCTGCTAGAGACAACTATTTGTGTTGTGAAAAAATAAGGGTATTTTTCTAGTCATTTAGGGTGCTATCTTTTACAGATGTACATTTATATAGCCACTAGCTAAAGCTAAGTTTGAAAAATGATTATAGTCAACAGTGATGGAATTGAAAGTTATTCTATTGAGGGAAATTTGATCTCCATCTTTTTTTTCTTTCCCCCCAATGCAGAAGGGATTACATTGATCATATCATTAGATTGATATTACGAGCCAACTCAACATTTTGATTCTATATGACACAAATCTTTATGTATTCTTTTTACTAATTAGCCATTAGAGAACTGCATAAGAAAGCCATGCTATGCTTAAGGACCAGAATTTAGGAATGGTATTGATGTTCACCAGTGGTGAAACTTTAATCAGGATTAGCTACATACACTATCCTTCTCTTGCTGTTTTTCTTTCTACTTATTCCTAAAAATAAGTAATGTTAACAGGGAAATATTGTTTGAAAGTTATGAAAAGCATGACTTCATGCGTTACTTAACGTTGATTAATGTCCTCTCTTTTTTCTTTTCCTTTGTTTCAAATGCAAGCCTAGGCGATGTGTGTTGAAGGATTTTGAAAGTCATGTTATCTATTTTTGTACTCAACCCTTTTCTTTCTTTCATCTTTCTCATTCCACAATCATCCTCAAAGATGAAATGGGTACTATTGACACGGTCTGATATAAAACATATGTACTCATAATGTTCTTTAACCAAGTGTTTTATTTTTTGTCGGTAGACAGAAAAGGTAGGGCCCTACTAAAACTATTTATTAATCAGCTTGATAATCCGGTTTGAATGTAAGACATTAAATTGCTTTAAATTTTGATTTTTTTGTTTTGGTTACAAAAAGATTATAGTATGAAATGGGAATTAAGTTACATTTTAAAATCTGCTTCTGCCATTAACCTTGTTTTCTGTCATTGAAACTAGAGGTCAACACTACAAGAAAGCTGTTTATGTGTAATTATAATGAATACTGTACATATTCTAATATAACACTGTTTATAAATGTCACTTCTTTCAATGTCTATGTATAATGTATTATGTGAATCTACCTTAACAGATGCTTTTATCTTTTCATTTGTACCAAGGATGAGAAAGGGATAGCAGTATTCTTTCCCTCACATAATTTATGAATTTTATTTAATTATACACATGTGTTTTCTGTCAAATAACACATTTGGCAAACACATTTTTACCTATTAAGTTCAGTGGAATCTCATATTCCAATAAAGATTTTGAGAAACATTTTTTAAAATCATGTTTCAGTCCTACATAGATCTAGGTAAAATTGTAAAATCCTGATAAGCATCCATTGCAAATTTGGACGCTTTTTGTGTGTTGCATGTGTGAGGCTTATCATTGACTTTTGCTTATTTAAATGCATTATAATACTATCATTTGATGGTTTTTAACTTAAATCTGTTACAACTAACTTGATTAATCAATACTCTCCCGCCCCCAATAATAAAGCATTAAATGGATATACTTGAATATTGCTCTCTACCTTGACTATGTAATGAGTCAAAAAAATAGAATTTCTCTGTATAGAGATTCAATTTACTTTGATTGAGTAGAGATCTTTGACTGATTATTTGAATTTGTCACAATGTTCATACTAAAACCAGATGTGAACTAAAATGAAATCATATGATTCGTATATGTGTGTATATATATAAATATAAACTCAAAATTTCATTATTATTTTTTCAGAGTATACATCATCAATGTATTTTGCAGTCATTTATTTCAATCTACTTATGTATTTCAAGAGATTTTTCTTGTTGTTTTATATTCCTTAATTTTACTCTTTATAATCAAATGCCCATCTTGAAATGGTCACAAATATTTGAATTAAAATACTTTTACCTTTACCCAAAGATCAAATTGCCAAACACCCACAGATCAATGTATCATTGGGGTCTGTCTACTTAGTGGGATGAGCTCACGGTTTTACCGTTTATGAATCAAATCTTACCTTATTATTTTTTTAATTCTTATTTGGGTGTGAGGGGGGAGGGGGGGTATTGAGTTCCTGGTATGTGCCATTTTCAAATTATTTTACTGTAGGATCCTAGTTTTATGTATTTTTTTATGATCCATCTATGTTGATCATATACTATCAAACCTTTTTAAACCTTGCATTAAATTAGAGAAAGTCAGCAAATTTATTATTCTTATGTATACATATTTTTTGGTAGTGCAATATCATTCTTTAATTAATATAATTTGTATGTTTGTTCTGGGCAATTTCTGCTTGTTTTCGACATGTCCATCATCCTGATAATTTATAATCATTAGAAATTATTTGTATTGAATGTTTTGACTTAAAAGTAGTCAAAAATATTCTTATACAATGTTTGATATCCTTTCCTATGATTATTGATTTTAATAAATTTCTATTATATGCATGTATTCTATCAATATTATGAAATCTTTTATACCTCATGGTCCTTTAATGGTGAAGAGTTTCTTATCACAAAGGTTAAAAAAGAATGATAATTCAAGAATCCATAAAAATTCTTTAGCTAACTAAATAGGCTCGCCAATTAGAAATTTTTTTTTTTTTTTTTTAATGTTTACATTCCATGAAAAATAATGAGGCTTTTCAAATTGTGATTGTTCAATTAAATCAAAATCCAGGAGGGAGATCATTAAAGGCTCTGCAATCTCTTAAGAATAATCTTTGTGATGATTTTTTTTTTTTTTAAATTTGATAACTTGACAATTTATGGATAAATAATTTTAAATTAAAAGTTAAGAAGGTTCAAATAACTAATATATAAACATTTTAAACACTGGAATGATGTCGCTATCATGTTTTCCTTCCTTCCATTTCTATTGTACAGTTACCTCTTACCTCTACCCTTGATACACTGTGATCATCCATAATATATTTTCCTTGTTACTTTTGGTGTTGTGTACCCCCCCCTAGGTGTGATCATCTTATCTTTTCCTTTACAAATCAATTTACATGTAGCCTACAAATTTTGTAGTCTTCCTAGGACTCAATATCACTGACAGGGTGCTAGTTAAATTGCAAGGACACTACTTGCCTCTTGAACTTGAAACAGAAATACAGATCACCGGTAATTACCTTTTTGGGGGGGGGGGGGGGGGGGGGGGGGGGGGGGGGGGGGGGGGGGGGGGGGGGGGGGGGGGGGGGCGGCTG
>JASKDV010048399.1:0-15833 GCA_032466395.1 Aegires albopunctatus | reverse complement strand
CTCTCTCTCTCTCTCTCTCTCTCTCTCTCTCTCTCTCTCTCTCTCTCTCTCTCTCTCTCTCTCTCTCTGTGTCCCTCAACCATAAAACAAGACTTTAAGTCATGAAGTCAGGGTGTAAATCAAAATGAATCGTCATGAGACGGTTGATGGACACGCCATTGCTTTCTAAACTAAATTCTTACAGAAAGTTCAAGGTCCACTGAATGCCAATGTCGTATTTCAGTATTTCGTTACCCATTTGAAGCAAATAGATCTAGTGTGTAGTGTGTCGTAAGCCTATACTATAAATATGCCGACGAGGTAGCCTAAAATATCTAATTCAACTCTCAAAAGAAAAACAAATGGTAGGACAAGGCTTGGAGGCCTTTACTCTATGTATCATCATCATAACATAATGCATGTTAACAACAAATTGAATCATTACTCTCCTGTGGAACGCTATGGTCAAACAACTAATTAATTCCTATTACACCGTGTGGTGTTTAGGGCAGCAACAAAGGATCCCCATTCCTCGTGCCATTGTGGTTAAGGAACCGCATGTTATTCTCAATGTCTTTTTTTCACATTCCACCGTCTTACTCCGGGTCAACTTGGGCCTTCCTCACTTTATTTTCCCCTCTGGCGGGATCGCGCCGTTCTTGAGATAGCATCGGGTTCCCTCCGCAGCACATGCCCTATCCATCTCCCATCTCCCTTGACCCGTCTGCCGTAGTAAATCACGGGGCCAAAGAAATTCTATTAATAGAATTATATTACTATTAATTTCTTTGGACGGGGCTAAAATATCCTAAGGATCCTGCGAAGGCATGTGCTGTGGAAAGTATGGAGTTTGCTGAGGTCGCTCTGTCATTCTCCAGCATTCTGATCCATAGAGGATGGTATACACTACTCTGATATAGCCTCAATTTCGTCTTTGTCTTGTATCGTGTTGATCTCCGCACATTGTTCAAATTTCTGAAGACGTTTCGGGCTTTACCAAGCATTCTGCCTATATCATCCTTGGTCCCTCCTTCAGGCCGAATGATTCTGCCCAAGTATGTAAACTTATTTGTCAGAGGCAAGTTAACATTATTGACCCTGACTTGACCAGGTGTTGGTGCTGTTACATTTAACTCCATCGTTTCTGTCTTCTTGGTGCTTATTCTCAATCCAAATTGTCCACCAAATCCGTTTAATCGATCCGTCTTGTCTTGTATGTGCTGATGTGTGTGAAACATAAGAGCGAGATCGTCAGCAAAGTCCAGGTCTTCCAATTTTGCGAAGTGAGTCCAGCATATTCCTCTATCTGTGTCCTCAGTGGTCTTTCTCATGACCCAGTCAATAGCTATGTATGGTCAAACAACGCGGATATTTTAAAATGTAGATGGACCATATCATAATAAAAAAATCGTCAAAAACCGCTACCAAAAAAGTAGACTGATCCAGAAATTTCTAGAAACGTTTCCTAGACGATCTGTCGTATTCTGCACCTCACTGCTCATGGTGCTGTACAGACTCTACTTAGCATTAGCAAAGACTACTCTTTGATTAATCTCGTAGTCGCACAAAATGTGTTGGTTTGTTTGTTTGGTCTGTCTGTCCTTTATGGGTTTTTTTTTTTCTTTTTTCCTCCTATGGTGTGTATTCTTGTGGGTTTTTTATAAGGATGCGTGTGTGAATGATTGGGGCGGGGGACGTGTTTCTTTAATTGGGTTTATTGTTTTATCATTTGCTTGGTTGATTTCTTTCTTTCTTTTGTGTGTGTGTGTTATTTTTACGGGGATGGGAGGTGGGGAGGGGGGGGGGGTATGTTGTTTATATTATTGGTACATGTATTATTTTTTTATGGCTTACCCTGCTTTGGCTCCCACCTGGTTCCCAGCTCTCACATGTGGCTCCAAGACGCTGTAACAGGTGCAGTGGCCATACACATGCTTCTGGAGTGTACGTGGACAGAACGAGCGAAGAGATGCTGGCGTTGGTTTCGCCATCAAATACAACGTGGTCAACAAACTAGCAGCTGACCCCAAAGGAATCAACGATCGCCTGATGACTGCCTGTCTCCCCCTACCAAAGACAAATTTTGCCACACTGATTAGCGCCAACGCCCGCACGATGTCCGACCCTGATGACTTGAAAGAAAGATTCTACACGGATCTGAGGGGCACCATTGCAGCAATTCCACGGACGGACAGGCTCATCATTCTGGTGACTTCAACGCATGCTTTGGTCGAGACCATTCATAATAGGAAGGTGTTCTAGGGAAGCACAGTGTGGGCACATGTAATAGCAACGGCCTCCTCCTGTTGGAGGCCTGTGCTGCCCATGAGTTTCCCATTGCCATCACAGTCTTCCTTCTGCCCAACCGTAATTAGACACCATGGATGCACCCACGCACAAAGCACTGACACCTACTTGACTATGCCATCATTAGGCAAATTGAAAGAGACAAACCAGACGTGAGAGTCACGAAGACCATGTGCAGAATGTTGGACCGACCACAACCTGCTGATCTCGAAATTGAGTCTCCGCATCACTCCACCAAGACGACCTCAGGGCCCCAAAGTGCCTAGACGACTTAATGTTTCTAGGTTCATACACGGCCTTGTAAAGCAGAAACTGGCATCTTCGTGTTGCTGTGTACACGGTTGCCTCAGACACTGTGGCGCAAGCAACAGGACTGGTTTGATAAATGCAACAATCCCATCCAGTCCCTACTTGAGAAAAAACACCAAATCTATCAAACGCTTCTCAACGACCCATCATCCGCTGTCGAGAACTGAAAGTTGTAGTTCATACTTATTTCATGGCTATCATGAATTGAGTTCTCCTAAGCGGTGCGGGATCATGTGACGAGTAGCGCTTATCCCATTGGATAGATAGTTTCTTAAGTTTATATTTATTTAGAGGCGAAAGGGTATTCGCTCTCTTCTCCGTTGTTATCTTGCCAGGGTGCAAGTGAGCGTTTGACTGGCCAGAGAGCCAGGATGATGTGTTGTTGAATTATTCCTTCAGGGTGAGTTATATTTCATTTTGTTTAGTTGTTGGTTGTGTAACTTAATTCTTTTACAATTTATAGTTGTATGTTGATGTAATCTGTTAGCGGAATTAGATTAATTGAAATTATAGATATTATATGTTATCAGTGTATATTTATGTTTTTAGTAGTTTATTTAGACTTGGTTGTTGATTTATTTCAGGAGAAACGTTGGACAAACTAGGAGAAATGTTGATGAAATCTTAAGAGAGATCTAGGGAGGAGTGAATTGACCTAGATGGAACTGTGAGATCCTATTGTTGAAATGTCTCGACACACTAGCAATCTCCTCAGCGAGAGGCGACGAATGTGTAGCGTTGATCCCGTCTACACGCCATGTATTGTTGTCACCAGTGATGTGTGCATCAATGGAATGGAATTAAGTATTAGTTTCCATTCAATGGGGAGTATCATTATTATCCATTATTATTATTAGATATGTTATATTTCTTTAGCATCAAGTTATGGTGAGTTATGATGAGTCGCCTGTACACTTTGGATTTATTATGTCCACCTTAATGGTATTAGAATTAAAAGTCATTGTGATAAAGGACTGAGTGTCCACTATCTTCTCCTTTACCCAATAAATTATTTAACTCATCAGAAGCGCGAGCATTATGAAATGTATTTACTTTAGAATTAGCTCATAGAGAGTCCTCTGGGAGTGAGATCTCTCTTCATTATTTTACCTGTATTTACCGTGATTGATATTATTATTATGTTTTATTTATTTAATAAATTGATATCGTTGTGTTAACGTTATCTTTTTAGTTTAGTTAATCCCTATGATTGTAGTGCCGTCTTGCATGTATTATAGCTGTATTTGACCGTACTGTCTCTTATTGTTAATTATTGTTGTAATTAGTTAGTCTAGTTTATTAATGTTCTTGACCGTATGGCCTTGAGCCAGCTGTATCGTGTCATCCGCCTTAGATGCTTTCAGTGCTGCCAGAAGAAAAGTCCAGCCAGAACTCCAAAAAAATGCAGAATAACTACTGGAACAGCTTACAAGCTGACATCATCCAGGCTCATGCAGAGCGGAAGGATATGAAGAACCTCTACATCACCCTCAAGACCGTTTACAGACCAACCTTAAAAAAGTTTCTCAATAGATCCTCAACCATCAACGAGGATTCTATTTCTCGACTCCCACGGGTACCAGTCGACCGTTCTCTTGAAGACCCACCGACGGAGGAAGTAGTCTCTAATGCCATCAGACATTTGTCAAGTGACAAGGCACCTGGAGCAGACCACCCCAGCTGAGATCTATCTAAGTATCTGGTGGCCCAGTGCTGACTAAAAGCCTCCCTGACCTCTTCGCATTAACGTCTACCCAAAAGAAGCTGCCTACAGATTTCAAAGAGACGTCAATCGTCCACCTCTATAAAAGCGTAAAGGAATTAGAAACTCCGGCGACAACTATCGTGACATCTCACTAACTACTCTCCATTGCGGTGAAGATTCTAGTCTGCTACAGACTCTTCCGTGCGAGGATCGGTCCACGACGATAGGTCTCATTAGTCATCTCCCGCAACCACTCCACCCCCCAGCGAACAGAAGTAATGGTCATCTTCGCATGTCAAGGACGAACATCATCAATACAATGTAAACATCAATACAATGTAAATTGTATTGTAATGGTACTAAACTATCCTTTTTGGGCCTGATGGACATCGATGTAATATTATAATTTATATAAACCAGTTGATGGTCGATTTTATTTTTTTAAGATAATAATTAACAATCATGTGACGTTTACACAGGAAAGCACAGCTCTATAATTAGAATTCTTTGCTCGAAAATCAATAATGCTGACAAGTATCACCAACTCGCAAACTTTGGACTGTCCGCACAGCAGATGATTTCATTAGCTTACTACATGTTACATTTACATTTTATTAGATTTCATTATTTGATAAATATAATTTGAGCTATAAACTATAATGAAGTCTCTAAATTTGTTTGACTAATAAGAATTTGTTCCCATTTGAAAAGATTGGCCCATCTATTGCTTGAAAAATTTGCTTTGCTTAAGAAAAAGTTCGAATATCTTAATATTGTCTCGAATCACTGCTCGAGGTCTTGAATCAGAATGATAACAAATGTGACGGAAGTAATATTGACTGGGATCAGCAATATTTCACATTGTTTGTAGAAAATTCTTCTAGAGGAACAAGACTGTTTAACCCGTGGAAACTTGGTAGATTTAGAAAAGATCTAGTGTCAAGTGAAAACAACTGCTATGATTTCAGAAATTCTACGTCTTGCTTTATTTAGTTGTCTTACCTGTCTCCTCATGTCTTCAGCTTCAGCAGTACAGATGCCTGGGGGAGCAGGGCCAACTCAACCAGCAGATGCTAGCATTCAGAAACTTGTAGACAGTGTAAGATTTGAGAAAATATTCATATTGTGATCATAACATAGAGAGAACATTCGTGTAATGATAGGCCGGCCTTATTTTCCTCAAACACTCACTAACCCTTACCCTCAGCCTACTACTAGATCTAACACTTCTACTACTACTACTACACTACTACTACTACTACTACTACTACGACTTTTACTAGATCTACTACTACGGCTCCCACTACTACTACTACTACTACTAGATCTACTTCTAGAGTTGGACTAAGAATAATGCAACATACTGCTGCTAGGCTAGGTCTAGATCTAGACTAAACTGAGTCAGGGCGAAAGTTTCATATTTTCTCCCTTTTTGTAGCACAAAACAACCATTGTACAAAAACATTCAATAAATCGGCTAAAATACATTAGCACCCACCTGTAGAAACACTTTTAAAATGGTAATATTTTAAAATCGTCTCTCAATCGGTTGAATTGACAAGCAGCGTGGTCAGTCGAGTGTTCAGGAAAATAGTCACTTCAATAATAATATAAATAACTTACCTAGATATAGATATAATATCTATAGATTCTATACCCTGCCAATTCTCAATGTATTTAAAAAAAAAAAAAAAATGTCTGGTCAATAACATACACATCTTATCGCGGTCTAGTGGTATACATTTGGGCTGGTGATTGAGAGTTCTCAAGTTCAAATCACGGTTGGGCGCGATGTAGCGTTTTTGGGAAAGACTCTTTACTACATGCATTTCCTCACTGTACCCAGGTGTAAATTGGGTACCTGGCTATAGGTAGAAGAAGATCTTGTCAGTATGCTAGAGTGAAGCGCCTTTCTTTGGGTTGCATCTTTATACCCCCTGGGGGGGTTAAGAAGGATTTTGGATTGCAATGGCCTGCCAAATAAATTCCGTAAAGCAAATTGAGCTCATTTAGTGGGAACGCATAAATCTATAAAAGAACGCTTTTAACTTTTTTATTTTTACTTTAGATCAAGAAAGTACTTTTGTACAACATAGATCTTTATATTTTTGGAATATTATTAAGGCACAACTTGAAACCCATTTTACAGCCTTCTCTTTCAACATCAAGGTTTGATAATCTAACTGTTATTAATTTCAATGATTACGACCTACTTTTGTAAAAAATAATCAAACAACTTCTTGTTCTATAGTGTAATGTTATGAGCTCATACATTGGTGGTGGTATTGCTTTGGTGCAGAGATGATGCTTTTATCTGGATGTTCACACCTTGATTGATGGGTTTTCTGAGATGTCCATAACCAATGACATGATGCATTTTATTACAAGGCAGCATTCATTGTTAATACAAGAAGTCAAGCGAAGAGGATGGGGATGGCTGGGTCACGTCCTTAGGATGAACAAACCCCGACATCCACATACAGCGCACTCAGATGGGCCCCACCAAGCAGGAGGAAGAGAGGCAGGACATTACGAAAGTGGAGGAGCAAATGAACAGGATCTGGAATAAACTCGTCTGGCTGGCTCATAACAGTGATGGTTGGAGGAGACTCATTGGTGCACAATGCTCCATGGGGAGTTTAAAGGATTAATCTTTAGTTCTCTAAGCATTCATTGTTTTATCTTTTAGTCTTTTTGTAGATAAAGGGAAGGAAAAAGGGGGAAAGAAGCTGAAGAAGGGTAAGTAGTATGGGTAGGGTGGAGTGAGTGACAAGGAAAAGGTCACGATGACAAGAACAAACTCTTTTGCCCCTTGTAATTTGTAAGATTTAGCCTAAGTCTTATTATATATATGGTAACATCAATTGCGACTGAATGACTCTTAAAAAGATTATTTAAGCATATAATGGGTGATGTAAAGGCTAGTTGGCTGCTTATTATAAGTAAAAGTTATGTGTATTTGTATGACTCTAGTCTTTGTAGTATCCGCAGAAGATGGGGATTGGCACAGTTGTTGGACCATCTATTTCAGCACACACGTACACTTATAAATAACAGCTCACTATGTCTATTGATATACTGGTAACTAGGGTAGTTGATCAATTGATTTGATCACTTAGCAACCAAGTAAATGGATCTGCTCAGGTATTGTAACCAGCAATTGAACCAAGTCTTGTCCCAATGTTAGCAAGTCAAGTTTATGTTGACCAAATAAATAAATGTCCAAATTTTGACTTAAGCAATAGTACTACTAGTACTAGTACAGAAAGATAAGAATAAAGCCATTCATTATAATTTCAATTCATCTGGTACATGCAACATAATTCACAAGCAAAAGATTATACAATAATGTTAAAAGGTTACAAATACAATTATAGTAATATCTCATCATCTAAAAGCTTATAAATTTAAAGGGCATAATGATATTGAAATTAAAGGATTGCAATAATAATAATAATAATAATAATAATAATCTAATAATAATAATGATAAAATCTAAAAGTAAAAGGCATTTAAACTTAACGAAACATTCATAATATTAATTACACGTGAGTATATCTAACTGTCCCTATAATACAATTTACAAACACAAATGGTGCTTGTCAATCCTCCTTTTCGTAAAAGAGTGGCTTTCTTACTCTTCATATGACATTTTCCGAGTTGCAAAAGGTTGCAGAGCTCAGCATCTGAAGCCAAACTTGACTTGTGGGGTTTAAGTACTGAGATCTGGTATCTCAAATAAAACATTATGTTCAAACAATAATTCTCGATAACCTGAATTTTAACATGTAGGGCATGCATCTGTCCATCAACATGGACTTTTAGTCATCTATCCTTCGAGTAGCAAAGAAGTGGGTAAATGATTGTTGAGTAAACCAGCCTGCTCTTTATGGAAATCTGAGCAATAGCAACTCAGAGGTTAGACCACTAATTGCCTTCGTGATACGACTGATTGTCACCTGATTCACTTGAGGCCTAAAACCACAGCAGGTTTCATGAATTCAATGAGCTCTAGCAATAATTGCCAATTGCACTTGTGAGTCAAAACCTTGTGATTTTCTAAATAGCGGGTGCAATGACATGACTTTCTTTTAGCACGAGGTGATAGCTTCTCATCTGTGGACGTACCTTAGAGTCAAAGTTCTATGTCCAATGCAACAGCAAGTGACAACTTAAATTATTTCACTTCTTCCACCACTACAGAGGGTCAACTGCTACTTCATTTTTAATCAACATTTCCTAGGTTTTAATCAGATAAGTGACAATGGCTTGACACATGTAATTGTGAGAATGACTGATTTTCAATGCATACATGTGTACAATACAAATTTAACAAACAACCATTCCCTGACAATAACCTTAATGGGATGGACAAATGAGTGTTGAGCAGACAAGACAGTTGCTACTACAACAATAAAGCCAAAACATCAGACTAGTCAATGTGACTGTAACTCAGCAAATAACTAAATTTTTACCCCCTTATAACGAGCAAGGCAGGCTGCAAACAATTTTGGTTGTTAATCTATCATCTCTGCTTAATCTTAACTCCTGTTTTAAATGTCTAGATGTCAATGATCATATGTATCAATTCAATGAGACACTACTGTAAAGAACAGGTATCCCATTTATATTTCTTTACCAATGGTTCTTTACAAACATCAACATTTTGAACATAAGTAACAACCCAAATTTGCTTATCATGTTCCACACTTTATTTTTCTTTTTATTGCTTCAATCTTAGGTTAAAGCTGTAGCAGAATCAAAATTCAATGAAGATTTCTCTAAATTTGAAGCTATATCGTACAGATCTCAGTTGGTGAATGGTGTTAACTACTTTGTGAAGGTAAGAATTCCTGTCCTTTCCTGGTTTCTAAATGAAGTGTAGTGTCACAACTAATGTCAAAACATAATTTGCTGTAGGATTGTTCTTGATATACATGTAAAAGTCTGGCAAATGGATCTCAAGATATTATTATGTATTATGCAATCTAAAATGTAATTTTTCTCGATACATAGGCCTATTGCATTATAATGTTATACATAAATACAGCATTAGATGTGATGTGCATTGGAATATGAATGAGTGGGTGCATGTCTGAGGTTTTTATAAACATGACCATGAAACATTTCTTGACAAAACGAGATAAATAAAATTATGATTCTGATTTGTAAAAACCCAACATTCATGCATTACCTGTTTCTCTCAATGTTTATTAGAATTATATGTTATAAACAAAGGCAAGACTCAAGGGGAATTTAAAGTCTCATAGGAGGTCAGTGTAGGTCCAGTAAAACTACTTTATTATCAAGGGCTTCAATTAATAAAAAGAAGCAAAGAGAGAGAGGTCTCAGTCTCAGCGTAGGTCTAGCAAAGCTCCTCATATTCAAGGGCTTCAATGAATAAAAAGAAGCAGAGAGAGAGAGAGAGATACATGTAGGTCTAGCAAAGTTCCTCATATTCAAGGGCTTCTATTTCAATTAATAAAAAGAAGCAGAGAGAGAGAGAGAGAGAGAGAGGTCTCAGTGTAGGTCTAGCAAAGCTCCTCATATTCAAGGGCTTCAATTAATAAAAATAAGCTGACTAGAGAGAGAGAGAGGTCTCAATGTAGGTCTAGCAAAGCTCCTCATATTTAAGCACTTATAATATTAATAAAAGAAGCAAAGAGAGAGAGGGCAGAGACAAAGGCAGAGTTTCCTAGTCTGTTATATTCTTGGATTTAAAAAAATTGAACTTTGAAATACTGTTTGCTTTATCCAGTTTTTAACTCTCCTTTTTTTTATCTTTATTATTTTTGCTGTATATCTTTTTTAAGAGTTATTTTCTTTCACCTTGTGTACTTGTTGTAGAGATAGAACCAGCTATTCTCCTCTTGAAATGAGTTTTCTCATATCCTCAGGTTAACGTTGGAAATGCTAATTATGTCCACCTTAGGATCTATAAAGGCTTTGGAGAAAACGCAGCGCCAGTTCTAAGTGCCATGCAGACTGGCAAAAAAGCAGACGATGAACTCTCATACTTTGAAAAATGAATAAATCATTTTTTTAGTTGTCTGGCAATAAAACCCATTACTCCATTTGAATGTTCTTTCTCTGATAAAAATTAATAAGGTGAAATTGAAATGAAATTGCAAGGTAGAAAAAAATTACGGATTAAAAAAAATAAATTAAATCTATGCCTCCCATAAGTCCTGATGTTACTTCTTTTCATGTATTTATGATATCAAATCCATAGGGCAAGTACCCAGTAGGGAAGGATCTATGTTAATGATTAGAATTTTTATTACAGATAAAATGGATGTTTTGTTGACAATGGAAGAATCAAATTGACCAAAAACAGGGTAATTAGTTACCCTGTTCTGCTATAAATGCTTTCTACTTCATAGATTTGTGCTTCAACAATTGAGATAATGTGTTAGTCAATTTTTATCAATTTTTAAAAATGTAATTAATAATTTTTTATTTTATTGTTTTTGTCTGTGAGAGTTACATTTGCCATTTATATCTGTGATTTTTATAACAAGAAGTTGTTTATTCTTTGTTTCAGAAAATTCCAAGAATTTTAGAGCCTTATTAAATTGATAAGATTAAGATATTTGTAGATCAAATTTTACTCAGTTACTCTTTATAAAGAAGACAGTTCTCTTAATCTCAGAAATTAATACAATTAGATTGTCTATTAGTCTTTCTTGAGAAATACATTGCTATTCTTTGAAATTATTTAAAATTGACTCCTCAATACAGCAGAAACTTGTTAAACCGAATAAGTATTTCCTTTCTCTATGTATTATTCTTATCATCAAACTTGCGATAAACCGAAGATTTCACAGGACCTGGAATGGCTAAATCGAAATATTTTGACTTGACTGGTCCTCCATAGCCTACCAAAAACAGGAGATTTGTGATTCTTTTGGGTCACTTCTTCTATAATGTTGGTCAATTTTAGGGCCAAGCAGGCTTCCGCTGTTTTATACTTTTAACTAGGCCATAGGCCGCAAAGCATAACTGTTTGTTAGAAATAGCCTAGGTGCTGTGTGTACTCTATTCATTCTATTAATTGTGTTGTGCATCGCAATCGCATAGAGATGCAAACTTGCGTGAAACTTAAAATGTAGACTACCCGCAATTTGGCAATGCAAGATTTCTTAAAGTAAAATAAACACACACTGCATAGCCTACTCCCTGAACTAAGTAGGCTACTCAAAGAGAACAAAGAAAAGAAAAATCAGCAAGACCAAAATTTGTCGGAAACATGGCATCTCTATCTCACTGTTGTCTACAACTACAAGTAGACCCATAACAATGCTATGCGTGATATATAAAATATGTGTAGAGCAGAGAGAGGATTTTAAGAAAACGTTTCCCACAAGAAAATGAAACTATGAAGCCAAGGTTATGCCTTTTATCCAGCTAGCAACTTTGTTTAAACCAAAGTATGTTTAAGCTTAAATAAATGCATGGTGTAATGCATTTTGGTTTAACCAGTTTCTGCTGTAGGTCACCAATTGTAATAATCGTAGCCTACAGTTGTGCCTGCACTAGAATTAAATTTTTTATAGCCTTTCAATCTTTGCATCATACATGTATTTGAAATTGATAAGTAAACTTATTCAAATTTGTAGATCAAATTTTACTCAGCTACACTAAATAAAGAAGACATTTCTTTAAATGTTAGAAATGAATACAATTGGGGCTATTGAATTGATATCTGGAGAAAATTATCAATAGATGTATTTTTCCTAATCCTACTCAAGAATAACTAGCTTGATTAATATACTTTTGTATTTGTAATTTCTTTATTATTTTATTTAATAATTTAATACATTTGGGTTCTTTGCAAGCCAGCATTTTATCCATAGCACTTATTCCATTGTAAATATGCTTACCTAAAAAGCAGAAAGTTTATTTTCTATTAAAGTCTGAATGGCATGGAAATTATTCATCTTTTTAACCTTTAATAGTCATTGCTGAATTTATTATTTCTTTTTAATATTTCATTTTACTCTGAAGGTGATTGTATTTGGTTATGAGGTTATTAAATGATATGCTCATGTTTTTCTTACTATTGAGTTTATGTTGGATTATTTTATTTCATTTTTTTTCCCACACATTACTAAATCACGACAAGTACATATGTACTTAATAATTGTACATAATCTTTGAAGTAACATTATTCTGGTTATATCAGCATTCACCTCTCAGATCTTGAGTGCGCATAATATATTTATTCACTCACTATGACCTGAGGGTAACTTGTATTAAATTAATCAATCCAGTATTTAAATGGAATCCATTCTGCTTTAGAAATGCAAAAACTTTGAGAACTAGGGCATCGTGGCCTAGTGATTATCTAGTTCAAACATGAGAAAACACCAGCAGCATTCATCTAATCAGTAGACACAAATTTTCTTGATGACTTCAGATCACTAATGCAGCCTTAGGGCGGCCACAAAGAGACCTTCCCCACTCATCGGCGCCGCAGAGCACAGTCCAAAGCATAAATTGTGTTCATATTTGTCACTTGACAAACACCTGGAAAACTTTCAAAGCATACTTAAGTGAAGCTTTTTTCGTAGGAATTAAATTGTAATTTCTTTTTTGTACATCATGACCTCATAACATGTAATCACCCGTCGCCATCATTGCCTGAGCCGGGCTTCAAACGCCGGATGTCTGAAGTCAACTGTTTTATTTCCTTGGCTACTACCTTCGAAGGCATTGACCACACTCAAAATCTGATGGCATTTTTGAAATAAAAAACTTAGATGTATAGATAACACTAGGTCAAATCTAGCACGAAATACCTTTCATTCAAGTCTGGAAGTGGAACCAAAAGTTAGTCACATTAACATGAAAAGCTTTACTGGTCCATGTGTCAGCCTGATTGACAATTAATGTTCAAATGTCAAATTTAATTAAAATTTTTACGGAAATGCAAATAGGAACACCACACTATTTCATATAAAATTGCAGTCAAATTTAGCAGGGAAATCCAATTCGGAACAATATATTACTAGAAAAAAAAAAGGTTAACAAGGGCTGACAACTGTATATCTATTCACTCTTCAAGAAAATTATGTTAACGTTAGGCTGAGGCCACGATACAAGTGAAAGAGCGATATTGAGCAATAGCGAGATTAATTATATTGTCTTCTAACTGGACGGCCATGTTAATTATGAGCTGTTCCCACGCAGATCTCGCAAGCGGTAAGCAGAATAGGCCTACTTTCCAATGTTTCTTCTAGCTCATCGCTCATAGCTCTAATTTCCCGCGTTTCGCTCACCGTCTTTCGCTTGTATCGTGACCTCAGCCTTAAGGCTAATTGTCTAGTTATTGAAAAAGGACTGCAGAGAGTAGTATTCCATGTGAAGGACATTGAAAGAATATATTGTTAGCCAGAAAAAGTACGACTGAGTCTAACATAAATCATGACTTGCTTTGTCCACAGCAGCCAGACCGCAGCGATTTAAACTTGTTTGTTTCCGCTCCAACAGCACCAATCAACAAGAAGGCTAATTCCAATTCATCTAAAATTAGAATTCTACCTACTGTTTAAAGTGGGCTATCCATTAATATCAATGAAGAAATAGTAAAGCTAAACCAAGTAGAGTTGATCGTGTTAAGTTTGCGACAGATTATGTAACATCAAGGTTAAGTTCACACTTTGTCAATGAAACTGACGTATTGAATTTACCCATGTCCACTACTTTGGTGATATCAGGTATCCAAGACTGCCTTGTACACAGCCAAGGGTTCTCTTACATACGACCTCCAATATCCGTCTCCGATAGGACTTGGCACCCTTTATCCTAGCAACTTAAGGATAGGGGCATAAGGAAACAAAAAAAAGTTTGGGATTTCAAGTTCAAGCCTTTGGCTAGGTAGGCGAGTGCCTTAACCACTGAGCTGTCAGCTCCCCTCATTTAATGAAGGATGAATTTTTGTAACAGGCCTAATATTAAGTTAAAGTTTAAAGCGCTTTTACATTGACTTTTTTACTTCCACAAGGATAAGACCAGACTTTTATTTTTAGTCAGTTTTAGGCGCTTATACAATTTGCTGATACAGAAAAAGCTGTCAGGTACGGCAGGTACTCATTCACACCTGAGTCGAGTGAGGTAGATGGGACAAAGTGTCTTACCTTAGGACGCTCAGCCAATGACCAGTGGTTATCGAGAAATGTCTAGAGGGATACCGGATACGATCCCACCCAGCCAACTGGTGTCAGTGGGTGGAACCGCTTGAGTTTTGTATTCGAACTGTTAACCACCGGGCCACTGATGCCTCCAAATTATATCAAATTCAAAAAATGCACGACAGAAAATAGGGAAGGACCTGAGTAAACGACAGTTTAATTTGGTAGGTTATTCATTTTCATGTCAACTAACTAGATTTTGTATTGTAAAAAAATGAAGTTACAAAAACTTATGCCAGAGAAACAAAATCGTAAAAAAATAAAATAAATAAAATAAGGTAATCTAACGATTTCATGTGTTTTGAAACATGTATTCCAAGGCACCAGTATTAACTTGTACATTTAATATCTTGAAGTGACATTGTGATGCACGTACTTGTAAAGATGTACAAAAGTGTAAACATATAAAACTTGCATGAGTTTTAGAAATGTTTCTTCTTCAAGTTATGCTTTTGTAAAAAAAACTACTGGATAAAGTGAGAAAAAATATTTTACAGCTGTTTGCCAAATGTGAAAATTTTTGAACTTTGCGACCTGGACCTTAAAAATAAAAAGCACAGCTTTTAATTTAAATCATATGTGTGTAACATTTAACATTTGGATTACTATGCCATGGTAATCATGACATGAACACTTGAAAATAATATATTAGGTGCAAATTTAGATTAATCTCTTAGAATGAAAAGAAACCAAATTTCTTTTTACATTTGAATAATATCACATTCTGCATTCATAATATGTAAATACCAACAAAAAAAAAGTTAAGTTTTTCGATGTCTAATCGAAGAATTCTATTTCATCTCCTTTTTTCTTTCCTTCTTGAACAGCGCTGAGTTCAGCATCTCCTTGTCCGGGTAGGGGCTGGTAGATTCTTACATGGATGTATTCACCATCACCAACTTTTACCTGATGAAAGAAATTCAATCAAAACTAATTCAATTTCAGTCAAAAAATGAGTTAATTTAAAGTTGTCATAATTCCTATGTTAATTAGGTGTTCAGCAAAAAGAAAAATTAACCAAATACAGTGTTCCTTAGCCCTCATGGAGTAAAGCTGTCGGAATTTGCAGACACGATTGTGGTACAGAAACGTTTGGATAGCATTACTAATGAATTAGTAACAGTGTATCTAAGGCAGGAATACGTTTTGTGATAGTGACATGTTTTTCAGTGAGTTTCACATCCATACAATACAATTGAAATGGGCAGGGGAACCCGGTTTTGTAACCAGCCATCTGACTGGAACATAATACTGATATTAGTTGCATAGATAATGTTAGAAGAGGAACAAATGTGGTGGTCCTTTATGTTCCAGGTGCCCTTTGGAAAATGGATTGTGGT
>JASKDV010048288.1:0-15836 GCA_032466395.1 Aegires albopunctatus | reverse complement strand
TCTCTCTCTCTCTCTCTCTCTCTCTCTCTCTCTCTCTCTCTCTCTCTCTCTCTCTCTCTCTTTCTATCTCTCTTTCTATCTCTCTTTCTTTCTCTCATAATCTTTGCCTCTGCAAATTGAGTCACTTACAGTCTTGGTCTCCAATGTCCTTGAATATTCTCAGGTAGATTGAGTTCATTATATTCCATGTATAAAGAAGGTAATTGTATGCAAGTGTCTCTTAGAGTGGTAGTATCATACATGTCATTGTTGCCAAACTCTTTAGATAACCCACTTTTTACATTCCCATTGCTAACAGATCATTCAATTTGACTTTTGGATAATATAACATAAGTATTTGTAATAATTTTATCAGTAAGGTAACCCTCTCATGGTTTTCTGCATATTTTTTTTTTATTTCTTCTCCTTTTTCTTTCTCTTAGTTGCTCCCTGCTCATATCACGATGTGGAAAGAAGCAAGGAAAATAAAAATAAACAATTTTTAGTTGCTTTGATGATAGTAAAAGTTATTGTGTAATGCATGGAAAAATACTAAATTTTAGAGATTTATATCTTAACCAGTTGATGTATTTGTTTTAATCTTTGTATGTGTACAACACAAACTTACTTATTGTTTAGCAGTGAAAGGTCGTTCTTAAGAATCAAAAGACAAATTGCCAGGCAATCAAATATTTTGTAAAGCAAATAAGAAATAATATGTCATGAACTTTAGAAATAAAGATGTGAAAAGAAAGGCCCTCTTTATCACAAATGAGTGTCTTACTGTCTTTGTGACACTGGTCAACTAAGGAAGATGACCTAATAGAAGCATCTCTACATGAGTATATATTTTAGTTTTTCACCGTTGTCATTTTATTTTCCTCCTTGCCTAATACATTATTTGATCGCTAATTCTATTTCTCTATTGATTTCTGAGATTTTCATTGCTGGCTACAAGAAGTCGTGAAGTGCAAAAAGATTGAAATTCATTATTTAAAAATTATAGGCCTCTAAAATTGTATATGTCCCTACTTGCCTACCCTGATTTATGCTTTAAACTTTGAAACTGTTTCACATTCGTAATCTCTTAAAATGACTGATTGAAAATTGGGTTTTGTCTCTCTTTTTTTTTTCATTATTATGTTCTACTCGCTAACTCTGTCAAATCAAGCATTTGGTTGTTTTGTTTTTTAACACGTCTTTTTTAATGGACTGAAATGATACAATTTTAGAAAATTCTTTGAAATTCCATTTTATGATTTTTTTAAAACAGTATTTAAGCATTTCCTCAAAATGAAAGTTTATATGTTTACAAGCTATCTCTATAAATTAAAGTGTGTGTCTTATAAAATTCTTTGTATAATTTTTCAAACAGGAGGGAGATAAGATAGTGAAGCCAGTGTGATATGAATATTGACCGGATACATTCTAACAATTTAGCTTAGACTCATAAGTTGATTCTTACAATTTTTATGCACTAGGAAATTTTCACTATTTCAGTGACATGAGCTTCATGTATAAGGTGACTCGTAAAGAACAGAACCTAGCACTTTTTTCACAATTTCCAAGAAAATTCATCAATTTGTCTCATGTTTGGGATGTGTACTGAAAGATAATAGGCTGAATTTGACAGGTGATTTATTCCGGACGGTCTAGCAAACTAACTAGCGCTGAGAGCCAAAATTCACAGCCGTGTTAGATATATATATATCTCAAATGATACATGATCTAGAGGATTTTAAGTTGGGGGAATATGGTGACCAACTAAACCTCATAGGGCAGCTTATAATTTGCTCATCAAACTTTTGCCACAGAAATTGCGCATTCGTGCTAAACGAATGGGCAGTAGTTCTATATCCTGTCAAAAGTACACAGAATATTTCTGCTGTTTGCATCCAAAACTCAGTATTTCTCTTTATACTCAATAAATATACCACATTTTGGACACAAATGGCAGATTTATCTAACTTTTCACCCCAATTGGGCCCATAATTTTCTAGAACCTCTATATCAAAGTCAGAATAGGCTGTTTCCATCTCCTTATATTCTAATTTTGGTTGGATTGACCATGCACACTACAATTGTGCAGTATTTCCTTAAGAAACTGACTGAACTTTTCAGAAGTGGTTCAAGTTCATGAGATGAGTTTGAAAATTTTTGGTTCTCTTGTCAAAATGGTTGGTTCTGTTCTTTCTGTTTCTGTTCTGCCACACGGTTCTTATTTAGGATTGTAAATTATTTATTGTTTAAGTGCAAAAAATTACCACCTGCTTTGTAATGAAATTGTTTTCTATACGATGCATACCAATATTACCAGTCCAATCCTGATTCATAGAACAGCATGATATAGTTTTCGTGAAATACTTTTACTTATATTTGATTGCTTGATGTATTTGCTGGTTTTCTAAAAGGAGCATTTCTCAAGATTAAGATTTAAGATAAGATAAACTTTATTATCCAAAAAGGAAATTTGGCTTGGGTTACATGACAACACAGGTGATAACAATAGACATAGAAGATAATAATAATATATATATATATATATATTAATAGTAGTAATGATAATAATAATAATAATAACAAACTAAACCGGGTTGGTGATGAGGATGGATAATAATGATGATGGGAATGGTGGTGGTGGGGAGGGAGGGTAGTACAAATTTTACAAAGATTAATTAATTCACTCTCTTTCTTTCACCATATACACACATGCAAACGCACACATACACACACACACACACACACACACACACTCATAACTGCATTATCCGGGTATTTTCAGAGATCATTACTATAATAGACCCATAGTATACCTATAGTCACTAGATCTAAGACATTTAGAAGCTGATGGAACAAACAATCTTCTATCTTTCTTTTCTTGCAAATGGTTGTAATATGCTTGAACTTCTTTTACATGATTTAAATTTTACAATTAAAAGGTGTGTTTTGTCTTTTATTGTATTGGTAGCTTTTTCCTTAAGCTCCCATTGATAGAGATCATCTATTGATGGTAATTCACTTGATGTTGCGTTTTTCGCTTTTCTTATAATTCTATCTAAAATGTCTCTATCCCCTAATGTTATTGATCCTCCCCAACACACAATTCCAAATCGTAGGACATACATTAAGCAGTCGGAGTCATCGGTGTCATCATGGTTAGTATTGTCCTAGGAAAAATCTTTTCTTTATGAAAAGGGTGGGATTTTTATTTGACCTTTATAAGATGCCACATATTCATGCTCTTTTATTTACTTTGAAACATACAAAGGGTAAAATGGATACGTGATCGCCAATACCACACACTGTGCATATCATAAACATACTGTTATCAGTTACGCTAGTCAAGTACATGTAGGATTCATCAATGATGCTGTTCTAATCATGGGAGTCGCATTATTGGAACAGCGCTTAATTGGAACGATTTGTTTGGAATAGTGCCATTCCAATTAACCGGCTTGCGCTGTATAACGAAGATTTGTTGATGTTTTTTATGCCAATAATATGACATATTTTGACATAATCAAAATAATTAAGTAAAGAATAAAAAATGTATCAAGAATTTAAGGAAAGAATCTCATTTAATACTTTCAGTTCTGCAGCTATCAAATTAATTGCAGTAATATAAATTATGCCTCTATAAACTTTGGCATATAATGCATTTTATTTTCTACCAGCAGAAAGGTGCCTTGATTGGGGATTTTCTATGTGTAAATTCTGTATATTCTTGCTGTTTTCTAAAGGATGGGTGGCAGTGGGCATAATATGCCCTACAATTTATTGGTTATAAAAGCTTACTGTCTGGGAAGAAAAATCTGATCTCTCTTTGAGAACTACTGAAGCTGTCACTACCATGGAGGGCATTGCGTTGATCATCTGTTCCATAGATTGCTCGTAAACTGTAAAGTTATAATAACAATTTAGAAAATTGATTTTTAAAGTTATATGCAATTGGGGATAAAAATATTGCAACTTTCCCCTGAAATGTACATGATAAGCCATCCAGGATTTATCAAGACCACTAAAGAAAAGAAATATGGCATTTTAAATTACAAGATGGTGCTTGCCCTCACAATGTGCAATTTTAAAGTATTTTTGTTTAAAAATGAAGAGATAGAAATAAGACAATATTTGATCTTCATGTTCTAATTAGAATAAATGAAAAAGGTTTGTCAGAACCATCTTGTTTTTTTTTATGATGCATTGATGAGGCTGCCAGGCTCTAGAAAGGGACGTTTGGTGATAAAATCCTGATATTTAGACAGTCTCTGTACTGTTTCTAGGAATGGATCTTAACACATTACATGTATGTGCTATTTTAATCAGATGCGACACTAACATCAACCAAATTTGGAGGAAAAGTTGCAGCTAACAGGCATCTTAACCAGAATGTAGGCTAATTTAACATTTATTCAACTTATTAAAATCAGTATTGTAAAAGTAAGATACAAACCTGTCAGGGTGGGTCTGTTTAGCCTTTATTGTGTTTGTTGGACCAACGAGCTCTCGCCAATATGAAATTGCTTTATCTTTTGCAATCATCAAAGCAACAAGTGGGCCACTACTCATGTAAGCAACCAGGCTTGGGAAAAATAATTTTCCATAATGCTCTGCATAGAAGTCACTGGCTTGCTCTGGTGTGAGATGGACACGTCTTTTCTAAAGAAAGTAAAAATCAGAAGGTCATAAACTGCAATTTATGAGAAGTAGCCTAATAGACGACATTTTTAAATCAAATGTGAAATAAAGATTCATTACACAGTGTAACATCCTTAATTTGGCAAGCTTGAACAGCCAATTCTACAGCTAAGCCTGCTAGTATCGATACCATTGAATTCTAGGTAGCAACGATTATGCCGACAGGTAGCTACCGTAACGATAATACCACAATTCAAAGTCTCATTGAGAGTTTGAGAATCTCATTCAAATTTATATTCTGGGGACTTTATGAAGAACGTACCAAAGGGAGTTTGTCATAATACCAGCTCATGCAAAATAATTTGCATATTTCATGGTTCATCTCACAAAATGACATTTAATAATTTTTCTAATTTTCCATGAGAACATTTTTAGCAAAGAAATAATAGTCTCGCCCTCCAAGTTTCATGTACATTTATCTCAGCAACAGAAGAAGCTATACATATATTATTGTGAGAATGTATAATGTTTTGATTTCTGTTATTAGAGAAGGTACTAACTCAACATTTTATAGAAGTGGTCTGTATACAATTTAGCTTTTATTAATTGGAAATTCTTTAAGAGTAAGCCTTTTTTCAAAGATGGCAATTTTCATAAGTTTTGTATTAAGGGTTCTATCGTACATCAATTATCAGCCATTGAAAGATATTATATCGTTCTTTCTTTGATTAAATAGGTTTTCTCAATCCTCAAGAATTTCAGAACATTCATCCAGTAAAAGACATCCAACACATTTTCATCAAACATCATTCATTTACTTATTAAATGTATCATTCTAATAAATCAATTCACTAAAGTTCATAATTCACGATGTGCATACCACATCGTCATTCCCATATGTTCTTTTGACACCCATATTGAGAGTGGTTAGTAAGCCATGGGTTTGCAATTTCTGCTGATGTTTCTCACATCCTTTCATGAGTTTAACAGTTTGGTGCTAGTGAAATTATACTTTATGAAGGCAGAATAGAATGAAGAGCGGTACTTTGAAGTCAGGTATTTACATATCCCTTTAGTATTCCCCTGCTTTTCCCCAATCAAGTCCTCTAACATTTCTTTTACTTTTACACCAAGAACTAGAGAATCTTAAGGCAAGGCTGGTCTAAAAACCCATCCTCAAAGTTATGTCATTTGGAATATTTACGCTCCTACAGAGTCATTTCGATCATTATGGATTCTACCAAAGAATCTAGATTTACCTATAAACAAATTAAAACCTTGTTAGGATGTATAAATTTAAGGTTCTTTCTGTTTTAAAAAAAGTAATAACAAAAGCCCGAGCTCTGCTGCACACACTAGATCTAGTCTACCTGTAGTATGGCGAATCCTGATCTCAAAATTATGTCTTCAATTTCCTCGGACCTGTTGAGGGCATCAGGTTTGATAATAGCTAGGGTTCTTTCAACATATATATGTGGGGTTTCCATTGAAATCTGATCATCCCCCGACGTCATTTTGATGTAGTTTTGTTCGCCCTTCTTATTACCACTTTTCTTGAGAGCCTTTTTCCCCTCTCGGACAGTATCACAAGTTGCCTAGCGACATTTATTTTGATCTCGCGAGATTCGCTCCGATTCTCGAGATGTTTACAAACTATGGCGGCTGCTGTCCTGGAACAGCTCCAGACATGAATGGGGCTTCCTTATAAGTCAAGAATTTCAGATCTTAGCAAGAACTCATGGGATATTTTCTTGCTACTTAAGTGGATGTCAGTGAAAGAAGCGATCTTTCTGATCCTCAATCATGAGTGCGGTTCGTAATAATGTGGTCATGGTGTAAATCTGGGAACTTGAACAGCAAAAGCCAAAACTTACTTCACTGTTAGATTCTAGATCTAATCTAGATCTAGATCTAGATCTAGATTCTATATCTATAGATCTAGATCTAGATCTAGACTAGTGTTTTTGCATTATATTTTGTGGCTCTGTGTCACTGGTCGAACTGTGTCACTGGGGGTACACCCACTATATCTAGAAGCTCTAGATCTAGCATTGATGCTGGTTGAAGGAAAAACCTTTTGTAATGAACTAGATCTAGATCTAATCTAGATTCTAGCATATAATTGGTTGATAATGAAACTGATGATGAGCCCTGCCAAAATGTCAATAATACAAAATTATGATGGGATGTTAGAAAATGGAACACTTTTTGTGGTCTCAAAATTGTTTTAATTTTGTTCAAGTTCTAACCCCCATATCTGATGATATTCCTTCTCCCAGAAATATCTGTTTTAAAAACGTCTAATTAAATTTAGTTTATATTTCCAATGCTTAGTTTTGAGAAAACCCTTATGTTTTATGTTTATCTTTACCAAAGAATTGGATTATTAAAACCTAGAAAAGATATTCAAGTAATAAATTCTCTCCTTTTTTATATTAAAATTTACAGGGTTCAAGGAAAACAGGTTTAAGTAAGTATTGTTCACTTAAGTACCGGTATTCAATTAAAAGTAATTTATTAATTTTTTTGAACATTTCTTTTCTTTTTTCTCAGTTGTTTGGAAGAAGGAGGGGAGGTTAATGAAGAGCGGGGCACATTTTTTTGTGAATTGGTAAATTTTTATTAATGCTTTTGTTATCGTGGGGTTTTTATCATTTGGAATCGATTTTAATCAACTAATTCAAATGCTGGTTTACATAAATGAATATTGGTTTAGTCTTTGTATGTGCTTTGCAACAGTTAGAGGTGATGTTTTAATGTAAATTGTTATAGTTATGTATCTTAGATGTTTTTTAAATTTATTTCCATTCTAGAGAAAGACAATGACGTTCTTGACGATCTGCTTGGGGATCTTTTATCCGATGGTCAGTATGTGTTGTAAACCGTCCAAGTCTTAAAGGATATTTAGCTGAATCTGATAATCAAAATTAAAGGCATATTTTGTATGTTATATCAGTCAATAATTTTATGGTTCATTATTCTTTTACCCTATAACTCAGAATCAATAATAATTTTTTGAAATTTTAATTGTTGAGGAAATCTTTCTTGCCATCTATTCTATTCAATACTGCATTGATTGATTTTGCAACATCCTCAAAACCCAACATGCATTTCAATCTTATTATATTTTTATAAATTGCTTCAATATAATTGTTATTGTTGGAATAAGTTCAGCTCATCCAAACAAGTAGTGACAAGTGTTGTGGGAAGGGGATCCAGTCTACATGTCTTTTTAGGAGCTTTCAATATCAGATGTTACATACAAACTTCTGAAATATGCTGAAAGTTTCTAAAAACTTCACTCTTGAAGATTTCTGTTTTGTCAAAGATCAGAGTCATCAAGATTATGTATGGCATATCTTATCGATCTCTTCAATGAAAAATGAAGCAAATTTGTCAGGAAGCACTGCGGTATCATACATCGTTGGCAAAAATGATGAATCTTGTTTCATGGCTTTTGTGTCTTGAAATTTATCTCAGTAATATTACTGTTTTGAGAGTTTTACAACGCATTTCCCTTTCAGCATTTTGGTTTTTAAAATTATCCCAGTTTTTGTTAAGTTTTTATCGAAGCCTTTCAAATTTTCTAGTCTCCCTTTTAGCCAGCATTACATCTTCAATATACCAAAGGCTAAAACGACATTGCCGTTTAGTTCTAGTTTTTGTTGGTGCATGAATCTCCAGAGTCTCTCAAGCAGACATCCAGTTGTCAGTTGTGATGGTGGGTTAGCTATTGTTAAAATGTTTCAGTCAATGAAGAGCCTTTGATAAAACTCTGATAGCTGAGTTTTTGCAATAAAAGTCTGCCCTTAATCCAGTAACATTAGGGGTTCTCTAAGGACCCTCATTTTTTCTCATGTACATAAATTAAATAAATAAAGATCTCTCACCATATACAACATTGAGATTGTTTGCAGATGAATGCCTCCTATTTTATTTATATAAATTATATATATATTGTATTTTATAAGTTTATATTTAATCAACTATTATAGAGTTGTTCAATTAATGCATTGTTTATTTTCCAGATTCACCTACCCACAAAAAAGCCCTTTCAGCAGTATGTAATTTTCTTGTGATTATTGCTTATGCACTTTAAATTGAGGGAAAAGGATTAAAATCGAAATAGTAAAACAAAATTTTGCCTACTATAAATAGAGTACAAATAATAGAAAAGTAACTATCAGCAATTTAAACTTACCTAGTTTTTTAATAATAACATTGGGGGAGTAGATGGCAGAGTTGAGAACGGCATTGTACAGTAATATGGGTGTTCTGGGTTCAAATTTTACCACAGCATCTGGTATTTTTCTTAGGCAAGATGATTTAAATCTATTGCTGGCTGTGGCGCTGCACTGCGACTGAATCCTTGGTAGCTCTTGCTTTTTTTTTTGCTTTTTTTTTTTTCGACAAATTCTCCGTGGGTGAATAATGAGCATTTTAATTTACTATTTATTTATTTAGTTGATATTTGTGGAAAATTATTTTTTAAATCACTGGTCCTCCTCTTTTATTTCAATACAGAGTCCATCAAAACAGAAAGGTAAAAGAGGCAAGCCAGGGTATGTTTTCAATTAATTTCTTTAATACATTTGTGACTTTCTTTTGAAATAAATCTTTTTATTATAAAGTTTCAGTAAATATCAGACATGCCATTTACAAATGGTCTGACCTCTGTCCAAGCAAAAGAAAAATTTATGTTTAGAAATGAAGAGTTTTCAGAGTTTTTTCAATTCTACGTGTGTATATGAAAATAGTAAGTGCCTTTGTGTGCCATATTTTATCCAACATTAGCATTTCGTCTAATCTCTTTATATGAATTCATTCTCTCTATCTATCATTTCACCTTATTTGCTTATTAGTAACTTAATAATTAAAATCTTCCATTTTTCATTTTTCATCCTTATCCATTTTTGTCTTTTATTGCAGGGAGAAAGATGATCTTTTCTATAGCTCTCTAGCTGCTATGGCAGAGAGTGATGGTGCATCAGATGTGTCAGAAGCTGATGTTGGTAAAATGGCTACTTCTCTTGGGGTAAATATAAGCTTTTGTTAAACAGTCAGCTGAGCATTGTGACTAGCTTACTTTAAAGTCAATAATAATAATAATAATAATAATAATAATAATAATAATAATAATAATAATAATAATGGAAAGCATTTGTATAGCGCATATCAAATAATCACATATTTCTCTATGCGCTAGGATTGTGGAAGTAGCCATTAAGCGCTAAACCACAACACTTCCCCGCTGATACTAGCCTCTAATGCTATCTTTCGTCATAACAATGAGGCAGGGGCATATTTTCCTAATATTCTTCCAGCTACATTGCTTGATTATTAATAAATCATATTCTGTACACATTTTGGAGTGTCACCTTAATTTTGTTAGTCAACCAACTTGTTCGATGCAAAAACATTTAAGGAAAGTGCTTTTGCTTCTTTTTGCACTGAAACCCTTAAAAAATGTATTTGCAAACCCGCAAGAAATCACATTTTAACATTTATTTGAATATCTAAAGAGGACGATTTATAATAATAATAATGAAGAAAAGACTAGCTCCATTTGAAAAATTTACAATTTAACCCTCGAGAATCATATATTGTAGTGAGATTTTATTGTTCTTTTCAAAATATTAGTTACAGGTATGAAATGTAAGAAATACTACAGTTGAACCCAGTTAAACGTAAATCGGATTTACTGAAATCCCGTTTAAACTGAAACTTTTTCAAAAAACGGAATTGTTGCTATATAAATAGTCTGAACATAAGCCCGCTTATACTGAAATATTTTTCAGCCAATTGAAAAGGGAAATCGCAGAAATTCTTGGTCAAAAGAAAATAATACAAGAAAGAAAGATAGAAAGAAAATGAATTTTAAAAAACCCCACTGTAACACAGTGAATCGCAGTCACAAGTCTGCATGTATAATGGCTGATGCAGTATTTCCTTTCCATTGACGTGAATAATACCCGAAATGTCATTATAACATACTAAATTACTTTTACTCAGCAATGTTGCGGCATTATCGACTATACTGAAATCCTTGTTATACTGAAATTTTTAGAACATTTTTTTTTTGAGTTTCAGAATTAGCGGATTCGTATGTATTATGTTATAAAGACATATCCATGAATCCACCCAATTCCTTATAAGATCAAAATTATCTTTAGTTACAAATCAATATCTATCGCAAAGTATGCTAAAATGTACTTTTTAAATAATTTTCAAAGGGACTAGATGACATGGATGCAGATTTGTTTGGGGGCAATTTTAAATCCAAAAGAAGCACAGGAAGAAGTCAGAAACCTACCACACCTCGTCAGTCATCCACGAAAACTAGAAGTGGATCAAAGTCACCAAAAAGAGTACAGGTAGACCTTCTTAGTCAATTGCTCAATGTTGAAAACAAAAGCAAAGGGAATGGATTACCACAGTATTAAATTTAGATGTTTTATTGACTTACTTTTTCATAGAAGAAGATTGTAAGTAAAGCCTTGTTATCATTTCCACAAAATTACTTTAATTGCTGAGTATTTTGGCTGGCAGGTTTGCAATAAGTAATTCAAATCCTAGCAGTAAGCTGCTCATGACTGAGTCCTTGGGAAAGGCTCGCAACACACATTTTTTCCAAGCCAACCAATTGTAAAATTGATCACCAGCATAATTGGCAGTAAAATATGACTGACTATCTGACATCTTGTTCAGGTGGCAATTCAGTGTTATATGCTTCGCTTCATGAAAATGAGAACAGGATTGGCTTAACAAATTTTGTGTTCACCTTCTTAATCAATACTACACAAGTTGTAAAATCAATACGGCACAAGTTGTAAATATTTCCTAGTTCTTTTGTTGGAAATCATTTATTTCAAGTAGCTTGAGGTTTATCTTACTATTTATTTTCAAAGTCACCATCAAGGAGTGAAACTCCCACAAGTCCCCCAGGAAGTGCCAGGAGTGGTAGCTTGAAAAGGAAGCCTGTCAAACCCCCATCTCCTTCAACAACTCCTTCTCTATCCACAATCCAGCCTGACGTGAAGCCTTCAACCGCCCCAGGAAAGATGAGTGGTAAATGATGGAAATTCAGTTTAATGTTTACTTAAAGATATCTGTTACTGATGTAATAACACTCACTAAATGAATAGGGAGAGCAGCCAAGCTGAGATCTGTTGATTTCACAAGTAGAAAACTTCAGATCAGAAAGGTGATTACTGATGTAATTTGTTATTAGGCCACAAGGAGCACTGGGGTATTCATGAGAAGTGCAAATATATTTATATACCTCCTTTAAGATATGAATTCTTTGAGTGAATCAATCTGACATAATGTAAGGGGAGAAAAAGTTGAATGATTTATAGAAATTAATGATTCTTAATTAGTGCCTTACCCTGTAATTCACAAACTTAAAATGTAAGGCACTTTACATTGTTGGAAATATGGTACACATTGTAAAACATGTTTATGTAAGTCCATATTGTATTAACAAGAAATTAAAAGTATCTTAATGCCTAACATAGTCAATAGCACATTTTGACTTTTTTAAAAGCGATAATAATAATAATTTGAATGTGTTTTTGCAATCGATGCACCTGATATCTTATATGATGATAATTGTTGATAAGGAATTCCATCTCTGGGGAGCTGAAGAAGCAAAAGATTACTCACCATTCGTTCAAAACATTTTTTGGCTTCTTAAGAATAAAATTGTCAGATTTTGTAAATTATGTTTCATTCATAGGTGATGCTCAAGTTTGATATGACTTCTAGATTAATTTCATAAGTTTAACAAGATGAAGAAAATGTATTATCGTACATCCAAGCTTTTAGCAGTAAATGATATGCTTTTCTATTGCTTATTTCAGATCTAAGCGAAGCAAGTGAAAATCTTAAGCCTGGACAGACAATAATCCAGAGACCAGAAACAGCTCCCAAATTAAAGAAGAAATATGACTTTGGAGGTAGGTTTCCAAGAGTACACATTCTTTCATTTTTTTAAAATTATTTGGCTATATTATTTGTTTTCTTGCAAAATTGCATATACCCCACATCTATATAGATAAATGAGGAAACCGGACAACATAAAAAACTAACCAATGTGATTGGTCAGTCAGAAATGATCAAGGATATCTTTGTGTGTCCACATCTCAGTAGCAAAAGCAAGGAGAATGGAAATGAAAATATGGTCATTTCTCCAATTAGTCAGAGATTGTAGTAGGCATGTTGGATTTAACAATTACACAAATTTAATTTTTTCATTTTTTATTTGAATCTTCGCTCTGTGATTATGACTTTCGGCATTTTTTTTGGCAGGAAAGACTTTATGATCTCAGCATGAACCATCATGATCTCACAAAATTTTTGAAAAGTTTCCTTTAAAATGTGTTCAATTGGCAGTAACGTAGTCCCTCATAATTTCAATAGAAAGAGACTTCCATTTAACCCGGGATTCCCATTTATTTTGTTGACTATTGACATACTTCATTCGTTTACGTATTGCATTTGAGACAGTGGCAGCGTCTTTTATGCTATATCTGTTAGTTGATCTTTGTTTCATATAGAGCTAAAATAAACTAATTAAAAATATTTATGTACCTGTAGCTATATGCTCGGCGGCCTATTTAATATCGGTAGGGAAAAAGTATGAGTAAGTTATGGTTTTAAAAAATAATTCCACTTTACTGTAGTTTCAGAAAGCAATATTCTTTTCGGCTAGTATTTAATAATGTAGGACAGAATCACAGAAATATCTATATCTTATTGATACGTGTTTCACTGATTATTCTTCATTTAGATTTTGACCCAGATGACCCACTGGCTGGAGTATTGTCAGATGACGACTTTGAAGATAATTTTGAAAAGGACCGGCCAAGATCAGCTACTAAGACAACCCAGCAAAGTAAACCTATTGAGGAAACCATGAGTAAATCTGCTAATAAAAGTGGTGCTTTAGGTAAGTGAGATTCATTTTTCTTTACTTTTGCAATTGGTTTTACTCAACAAAAAATAGAAAAGATTTCAAGTCGATTTTGTAATGAAAAGAAAAAAAAGAAGCATTACTCTATAAGAAACATTTATTATTCCGTTACTTACAGAATCTCCAAGAAGACGAAACTTGATGGATCGCCCACCAACCCGCAGTGGGTCAAATGCTGGGGACATGGTTCGTCCCGATGGATTAAGTGAAGCCCCAGTAGAAGCCCCTGGTAAAAATTTAGGTAAATTTTGAAAACACTTGAATCAATGACTTTTAATATCTATTTACTTATTTGGCATATTATTAGACAACAAAATTGATATGTAAAGATTTTATATGAAGGTTAGATGTAAAATAGATGTGTAATAAATAGATATTTCAGTTAGAATTTATTGTTTGAACATATCACTAAGAATTTCTTAGTTTATCATCAGGATATTGTATTCTATTTCGTTTGCTTCTTTCTCTTTCATGGTTTCTCCAACCTCTTTGCTTGCCCTTCATGGTCCAGTGGTTAGGCACTCGCCTACCAAGCCAAAGGTCCCTGGTTCAAACCCGTGCAGGCTTGAATTTGAAATCCAAATTTTTTTCGGGTTTCCTTCTGTCCCCTATCCTTAAGATGCTAGGATAAAGAGCGCCAAGTCCTATCGGAGACGAACTATAATATCAGAGGTCCCATGTGTTTAAAAGAATCTTTGGCTGTTTACAAGGCAGTCTGGGAATACCCTGATAGTGATATCTTCAAAGTAGTGGACATGGGTAAATTCAATGCAGCAACAACAACAACAACAATCTTGTCACGAAAACATTTTTGCTTGTCTGATTTCTAGGCTCAAAACCACAGGCCAGTATCTTCAGTGAAGATGATGGAGATTTGCTAGATGGTCTGGGATTAGAAGGAAAGGATGAACCTCCTGCAATGAAAAAAGTTGAAATGAAAACTGCAGCTTTAGGTATGCATGAAATTAATAATCTCTCAATTTTTCTTGTAAGACTTTAATCGTGTTAACATGTTTGCATTAAATGCGAATTGCCATGATCGCATTTATACTTCTAGATTTCTATCAGTTGAAATATACAAATGACTTTAACTGTTCCAATTGTTATTTACATAGTGTCCTCAAATAAGGACTATGGCTTGAATCATTCTATTGATCTTCTTTTGAAGGTTTGAAACTTATGGTTTAATATAAATTTCTATACATGGAACAGATTATACTAAATAGATAGTGTCGGCTTAAATGTGACAATTATTCTAAAAATTTGTCGCAATGAAATTCAAACAAAGATCTTTTACCAACATTTTTTTTACTTCCTTTGTGTCTTGTCAAGGAGATGATGAAGAGAACAAGCCAGCTCGATCGGTATTCGATAATTTATTGGGAAGGTCTAATACTGCCGCTCAACACCTGAAACCGAAAGAGAAAAAAGAATTTGTATTAGACAGCAAGTACAGCAGTTCATTTGGAGGTAACTAACTTTTATTTTAATTGTGTAGTTTTTGTATAATTTATGGTATAATTTATGGTATAATTTATGGTATAATTTATTGGGACAGTCTAATACTGCAGTTCAACACCTAAAACCAAAAGACCAAAAGAGAAAAAAGACGAACTAACTTCCGTTTTAATTGGGTAGTTTTTGTTTATGTTGTAGCTAGCTGTTTTATGGACAAATTACCTTGCTCTACAATATTTGAAAGATGCACAATTTGAATATGGGCAATACAAATGACGTAAGTTTAGAGTTCTCATGTTTTTAGCCGAAACAAAATGATTTTCTGATCTTTTTTCTCTTGTTTTTAATCCTCTTATATAGGAAGTGGTGATGGCAGGGATGGGGAGGATGATTTTAATTTTGGAAGTTATCAACCATCAGCTGCTTCAGGTTCTCGGCCAAATTCAAGAAGATCTGTAAGGTATGAAGCTTGAGAATAATATCATGTATGATTTTGTATAGAGGTTCCTGTGAGCTTGTGTAAGTTTTATAAGAGTGCGTGATTGAAATGGGTTTTGCCCTGTTTTTGCTTTTGAGTTTTTCCTTTCAGGTTATGTTGGGGTTTATTTCACAAGCAAATGGAGATTTCTGGGGTCGTTTGACATCCCGTTGGTAGAACTGCAGGATACGCCGAGCCTCACCTAGGCGACCGAGAACCGGCCGTTTGCTAATTCGGAGACTCCCTGATGACACGCTCCATGTGAGTGAGTTATCAGGTTCACAGCGACTAGGTCTAATAATAATATTAGGC
>JASKDV010048177.1:0-15842 GCA_032466395.1 Aegires albopunctatus | reverse complement strand
AAAAAACAAGTCAAATGCAACGAAAATGATAATGATACAGTGATAATGTTTTGTCTATTAGAAAATTTTCTTTTAGGTGTGAGAATGTCCAAAGAAACCAGAGAAAAAAAAAAGAATACAAACAAAAAACAATCGTCAAATTATTGTTCTTTTTAAACGGTTGGATGTGCTATGGAAAAGTAGACACGACACCTATTCTTCTCTTGAGAATGATTGAAATAGTCCTTTGTGATCTTTTGAAGTGTCAGTGGTGTCAATCATGTACTGGCAATGATTTTCACAGTTTAGACTTTATTTTAGCCTCACATCTATTTGTAATAAAGATCAGGCAACTGATGTAAAAGATGATGCCACTGTCTCAAATGCAATAGAAAACAAGAACATGTCAACAGTCAATGAAATAAACATGATCCCGCGTAAGCGAGTAAAATGAAAGTCTCTTAGTATTCAAAATTATATTATGAGAGACGAAGTTTCAAAATCACTCTGAGATCATGGAGATCAAAACGGCCTTCCCCTCCTAAAGATAAGCGGCGGGGCGAATAATCATTTAAAAAATAAATAAATAAATCTGGTGTAATTGTTTAATCCATTGTGAATAGTGTAATCTTTGAAGTATAAGTATAAGAGAATATGCCCATATTTTTGCTTCCATTGAGATTTGGACAAAGATATTTCTGATAATGTCTGATCGACTAATCTCTTCGGTTTCTGTCACCAGGCTTGCTTTTTATTTATATGTATAGAGAGATAACGCCACAGAGTTATATTATATCACAGAGTGAGAAGGGATACAATAATAGCTTCAGGAAAGAGCATGAGGAGATGGAAATTTGATATCTAAGCACCAATCACGAGACAGGCTTTCGCCCCATGGTTCATCAACTGCATATAATATATAGAAGATTCCCAAGAGACTAGATGGAAGAAGGCAACGTGTAGTAAGAATTCATTCTATCTCAATATTGGGATTTACTAACAAACGAATGTACCAATGTATTTTCTTCATTCTTGTATCACACATCAGCTGACGAAACGATGAGGATTGAGATTGAAAATAATGCCGATGTACTTGAGAGTAGATACTACAATGTACTTCGAAAAGTTATTTGTAAAATTGATATAGGTTCTATTTTTGTATTGACTGTAAATTGAGCAATACAATTCACTAACATATGATGTCTACTGATCAGAGCTACCTATGGCTCCAACTAAATTTTAATTTTGCGGTATGACAAGCGTGACGAGGAAAACTGATAAAAAGTGTTCACCCCGAAGAGTACATAAAGTGATTTAGACTGAAACGATTTCAAGTTCAAGTAAGTCGTAGCCCGTGTTCATAACAGTGCGGGAAAAGCTGGAAATCGCACGCGCGAGAAATCTCGCTAAAAATCGCTGGCGCTGGGTCACAATCAATCTGTCCATAGCCCCGCGGCATATCGCAAGCAGGAAAAGCGCTCATAGTCACGCCGTGTCTCGAGGCGCTGCTTATTTGCCGACCGGCACATCAATTTTCAAGAATTAATTTTTAATTCTTCTCGAGTGTCCGGCGCGAGTTTTGTCTTGGATGAGTAGTTTGTCTACTTCATTATACATGTGTAGTTGGAATCACTCTACACTGGACTCGGCCTCATTCGTATAATAACTCAAAACAATGGATGTTGACAAACTTATCAATGCTGTATTTCGAAGACCCTCCATGACTTACTCAGTTTGGACTCCACCTTGTTCAAAATATAATGAAATATATTGAGACTCACCCGTGTATACGAATGAAATCTCTCTGGATGATCTTTCAACTTATGAAACAGATGATGGTACTCGCCGTCAACTGATCTGCTCTTGTTTATGTCGTGGACACTACTTGTCCTAATTTTTTAATACTTGTACGTAAAAGTAGAGAGGTCTCTGCCAACCAAAAGTCTTCCTCAAAGGAGGAAGCCATATTGTCTGCTGTGTTGTAGCGACACCACACAGTTGGGCTGTTCCGGCTCTGCTATGTACATTAAAGGCGGGAAGCAATCCGGTGCGGGTTTCCCAGCGCGATAGGATCGAAGGCGGCAGGCGGGTTGTCGCGCGAGGGTCAATCTGTATGTTTCGAGTTACTGTTGGCCACTAAGTCACTGTGTAAAGAGCTATTTTGAGGCTTGGGTAATAGGTGCTAGGTATTATAAATGGAATCTTAACTTTTTATCCATTTTTTCTTCTTCTGATAAACCAACATTCGAAATATCGCCTTGCATCGTTTCACCAAGATTAGGGATTGTGTGTGTGTGCGTGTGTTTGTGTGTGTATTTAGGATGGAGGGGGGAGGGGGGAAGAGAGATAAATAAAGATCAGATTATCAATTTTCAAGCGCAAAAACACTTGAGGTCTTGACAGAAGATGTTTATGGTGTTTTCTTCTTGAAAGTCAATCAGAAAAATTGAGAGCTAATTTCTTATTTGAACCTGTAAACAGAAGTAACTTTATAAATATTATCGTCAATGGTGAAAGGACAAAACATCAAAGTTAAACTGCCGAATAAATACTTTAAGTAAGTCATTATATTTCTCAATGATGAAAATAATTCTTTTATTATTCATTCGCACACATCCAAAATAGAGCGAAACACATTATTCAGTCACATGACACTAAGTTAACTTGGAAACATTTATGTTAAGATGTACACTTAAATATCAATCAATAGAAAAAATTGGCTTTACCATAATAATGAAGTCAATAATGTTAAACTCCCTCAAATTTAACCAGCCACCATACATCAAACTATCGTGACATTTTTAAGTTTCAATGATAACACTCATAATTGCCATATAAAGTCCACTTTTCTGTTCTTTGATTTATACAATATACTTAACATAAATAAAAAAAGGAATCACTTCAAATCTAACAGGAGACCACATATTTTTGTAAAAAATAAAATCTTTTTTTTTAAATTAGACTCGGTAACTGCAGTAATTTTTAAGTGAGAGACCTAAGAAATTTTTAATTATCAATACTTTGCGGCCCATGTATAACGATATCGGATAGACCCACATCCTACTTATGCGACATTGCATCATTTTTTCTAAATATTACTCGTGATGAAATATCCGATATAGCGACATGAAATTTGACAATCCCGCTTAAACCGACATCCAGACTTGGTAAGAGTCAACAACTCTATAGTTGTCAAAAGTCAAAAATAGTAGTCCAATGAAAAGCCTAGCTTGCCATCCAATAAAATAATTCAATGTACTTAGGCTATCACAGCAAGCTAGAACAACCAACCAGCTCCAAACTTCAAAAGACAGCTCTTTTTAGGGCCAAACATCAGTTAGCAATTGACCGTGTTGTATAACTTTGCCTTCTAATCTTTATGACTTATGAGTGATCTCCCTATATTTTTCCTCTATTTTTTATCTATTGACTGACTACAATGACTATCTGGTTATAGTGACTTCATAGTGGTGGTCCCAACCATGTCGTTATAATGCACTGCATAGGCAATAGACCTAGAAAGTACAGTTAAACCTGCTTAATTCAAATCAGTCGGGTTTCTGAAATTTTTTTTGATCAACCAGGAATTTGGAATAACTGAAAATGCCTAAATTCAAGGAGTGAGATTAACATTTTGGGTGTATAGCATGCAATTTAGTGAAAACATTGCCCTATGCATTATATAGAGGGGCTTGGGTCTGACATTGACTGCATTACAATGTCTTTTTCCTTTTTTTTTTTATTTTTAGTTAAGTAACATAAAACGATTTTTGAGCTCTTAACTTCCTGAAGTAATCTGTAATGGATGTCTGTTTGGAGCCGTTTCTAACGTTATAGAAGACAATGGCTTCTAATCTTGAAACAGTGTCTGAGGCAAAGTCCATTTCCTTTTATTTTGTTCAGCTTACAATGGCATAAAGTGTGTGAAGAGGCAATGTTGTAATGATTTGTGCTCTAACTGTAATATATGTGGCTACTTTAAAATTGCATTTAACATTTGCCTTTTATGTGGATCAATCGTGAAGTTTTTATTTGATTTTTAATGGGATTTTTTTTTTATCTTGTCTGAATTTTTGTTCTCCAACGACCAAAAAAATTTGGATTAAGCAGGTCAAGGCAGGTAAAAATTTAGATTAACCGGTCATTTTATTTTATATAGAAAAAATTATTATTCTTTTTTTTTCAAAACATTTGGAATAACTGGGAATTTGGAATAACCGGGTTGGATTGTATTCATATTTTTACTTTGCATTTTTTACCTGCCAGTCATGAAAGCTTTTCTATGATGGGATAGTAAATTTGGTGGTTTGAAGATTTATATTTTAAAAAAATTCTTTTTATTCTTTAGTTACAGTACAAATACTTTAAGAAAAGGGCAAAAATCCTTGTCAGTTTATAAAGAGCATTTGCAGACCTGCCATTCCCTACAAAAAAAACCCCAACCCAACCCAGTATAATTTTGTATGAAACTAAGGATCTGGAAAAAACCCAACCCAGGATGATATATCATTAACTTGACTTTCTTAAAGTTCCACTGTTTCCAACAGCACAAAGAGAAACATCAGAGTACTATCAGTTTCAGCAATATGAAATTCAAGTTTTTTTATGGGTAGCATATGTTTCAATGGGGCATCATTATCTTATTACTGTTGTACAACTTTATGTCTTTGAAGGTCTGAGCATGCACCAGAAGCAAGTATAATATCACACTATCACAGTCACTAAACATACAGTACGCAAATCTGTCGCCTTCATTGAGGGCCACGATAACAGGCCACATTCTAGAAAATTCCTCATAAAAATTATTGTAACACTTTCTGTCTTTTGGGGAGAGAAGAATGCAATATTGATAAAGATTAGATCTAATTACATTTCAAGATTTTTTTTTAAAATCATCAAGTAAACTAGTTTGGAAATAACCTAGCCCACAAAGAATAATATAGGATTGAACTAATAAAACTAATATTAACATAGAATCCAAGATTCAAAATTTTCAATCCTATGAAAAACCGGTGAAAAATAGAAAACTTCCATCTTTTTCTAAGAAAGGTAAAGGACAATTACTATAAAATTTGAAAATACAGAGAAACAGTTTTTTCAAAGTCACAATCAGCAAGAAAACAGAAACAAGAATTTGAAAAGGCGTATAACACGAGACTGAGAGCGAAAGCTTTGTCAAAGTTCAATGAAGGATAGCGTGCAAGAGTGCAAAACAATAACAATACTTGATAGCATGATGTCTATATAATGGAATCATAAGCTCAGGTAATTTCTATCAATTTCATAGAATTAATCTTGCTCACAAAGTATCGAGCTGGCTAAAATCACGCAATATTGAAAATGAAGCGAAGACAAAGCCATTGTTTACATATGAGGCACTTTGATGGCTGATTTTACCAGTGAAAAATAGAAAACTTCTGGCTTTTCTAGGAAAAGTAAAGGACAATAACTATAAAATTTGAAAATATAGTGAATCAGTATTTTCTAAGTCACAATCAGTAAATTAGGAAATTTCTAAATATTTTGCTGAAAATCGGTATGATCCTGATTTATCGGAATCAATGGCAGGTATGCATTAGGAATTTGAAGAGATATTGTAAAATAGTTCAAGACTGGTTAATTTAGCTGGTCATATTCTTATCTCTAAATGGTAAAATTCCATTTCACTGCTTGGCAGATCCATGACTTAAATTACCTAAAAAATAATGTTCATAACGTTATAGATGTTGTCAGTGAATTGATTGCAGTTATCAATACATTCATAACTTTCATAAAGGCACATAATGAAATAAGGATAAGAATAAGGTCTAGTTTCTGTCAGTGATAAAGTGTCCAATTGATGTCAAAGTACTAGCTGTCAAGGTAGCTTTATTAAGGGCTTGCACAGAGGTAGTAAAACTATCTAACACACACCCATCTAAATCCTGGATTTCAATCACATGACTTTCATATTTACTCTTGCCTACCAGTGATGGACTAGATAGGCCACAGTCTAAAACAATATCTAGATCTTGCAGGCAATTGCTGGGCAGAGCCTTGAAACCACAGCAACAGCGTTGCAGCTCTTCATTGCTTTGGGTGGTGGCAGTGATTCCTTTGGATACAAGCCATGTATGGCCACTTGAGAGTTCATAGGACAAGTGGTCTTTCTTACTCTTGAGTTGAAGACACCAACCTCGTAATGCAGCAATAAACCATGAAAGTGTCTGCCAAAGTTCAAATTCAGAGCATGAAAATCCATAAGTCATCTTTGGGATATCATTCATAAACTGTAGAGACCAAGAAAGAAAAAAAAAAAAAAAAGAAACTGTAAACCACATGATTATCTTATAGGAAAGGGACCCACATGATTATCTTATGGGAATGGGATAGATTCACTTTAAATTTAAGTTAATTAAGCCAAACAATGCTCAATAATCAAATTATCTATCTTGAAATTTCAAATAAATACACAGTGCAGACAGATAATTGGGACCGCCATTGATCAGGATGTGGGACTGCCATTCATCAATTGCCAAATGATTGGCTTGGGACAGAAATTGTCTATATCTACAGTCTGCCCTCTCTAATCTGAACACCTTCCTTCATTCCCAGCAATTTGTTCGGTTTGCAGAATTTTCTGGATTAGGGAATATTAAGAAACGATAAGAAAAATCATATTTGTTCGCAGAAAATGGTTCGGATTACAGAGGGATTCGGATTACAAAGGTCCGGACAGTTTTAACTATCTCAAAAGTCATGTCACATAAGTCATGTCACTACAGTTACTAATTACATTTGCCTACAGTTTGCCCTCTCTAATCCGAACACCTCCGTTCTCTGCAATTTGTTTGGATTACACGATGTTCCAGATTAGAGAATTATTGCATAAACATATGAGAGAGGGCCTCAGAACGTATAGTTATGTAAATCGGGTGCATTGCATTTGAAGTGGCACTAGCTACAATATACATACCAGTAGGTAAGAGAGAGATAGAGAGAGAGAGAGAAGCAGTTTTCAGAAGAAATTATTTTCAGTCAGGTTTCAGTCTGGTTATTGCTGTTGGTCAGCCACTTATCCTTAGCTTTCGTTATATCACCAGTCAAAGCGCCAGGGTACTTTTTGTTCACCGGCCTACCTGGCTAGTTAGTTTAGCACTGCCGCAGGATACCTAGCACTTTGAGTGTCAAGGTAAATGGACTTTCTCCTTTAAATCAAGGCTATCACATCAGGTAGGTATGTAATTATAACTTAAAAGATCAAAGCAGTCATCTATTGCCAGTGAAAAAAAATGGTGTTTAAAAGCTGTTGCTTAAAAGGACCACACTTAATTGGAACGATTTTGGCAAAATGCGGCCACCTATTAAGAGGCTTGCTTAATATTAATGATGTCAAAAACTCACATATTATTATTTTCTACATTTGTGGCCCCTCTGTCTATTCTTCAACTGTCACTCAACAACTTCCCCATTGATCTACTCTCAATTCATCCAATCCATCTCAAAAGCCGTTTTAAAAAGGCAGTCCATTGTGAAAACAATAGCATTTGCAGCACACAGCATACGCACGCAACATACATAGGCAAAATTCTTATGTATTCATTATCATTTACACCTTCAAGGGGAACTTCAGTGAAACAAATGTCATTCTTTTTTCTTTATTTGGTGACATATGTAATGATTTTGCTTTCCTAGAAGGCATCAATTATTTCTGGGACAGTATATTTAACTTAACTAAAGTAAATAAGTCATTCTGCTTAATAATAAGGTAGATGTCATGATAAAATGGTGAACTTCTTCTTGCCAAAGCATCAGAAACTTTCATTAAACAAAAAAGCATCACCAACCTGTTTCTCTAACATCACAGAACAGTTCATCTGCCAGCATCCACCACCCATAAGAAGTTTGGGTTCTTTGGTCAATAAGAAAAGGCCTTGTATGCATGAGTAGACACAACTCTGAAATAGGAAAACATACTCAACATACTATCCAATATTTTAACACTGTCATGAAGAGGGGGACAGGATATGAAGAGAAGATCTAAGCCTGAATTCCTAAATCTGGATCAACATCAATTAACAGATTCTTTAGCTTCTAGATCTATGTATAAAATGTGTAATCTACTTATCGATTGAGAGAATCAGTAATCTTCAACTCCATTATCGCTACAAAGACAAATATATAAAGAACACATATATTTCATGAAATCTGCACCAGAAATATTTCCTGCAAAACATACTGCTATGAGATTTCATATCTTCTATTTAAACATTTAATAGAAAAAGAAGAATGGTAACCACCTCAGATGGCAAAATGAATTACCAGTAACTTTCTTAGTTTAAAGCATGTTGAAGTAATCCAATTCTGTACGCCATTTTAAATTTTCAACAATCGAAGTAGCAATGCCATTCTTGGGCAAATTCTTCATCCAAAACAAGGTCACATTTGTGTAGGGAATTTGGCCTAAATGGGATGCATGTTTTAAGACAAGCTTTCTTTGAAACACTTAAATGGTGCTTTGGCTATATGAAGGTGAATGAAATTTGGCACATACACAGGTAAAGAAAGAGTCATTCTAGATGTATGTCTGCGAACAAATGTTACCGATGTAATGTGACCGTCGCTATAATAGTATAAGAGATTTATTTTCAATCAACTGCGTTCTGCAGGATATTGTCAGGAAAATATTTGTTCACAGATAAAGTAAACCTTGAAAATGCCCTCTATTTAAACCTAAAAATATGAAGTTATGGATTTTACACTTTTTCCCTACTTTGAGACTCAATTTACACCCTAGGTTTAGGTGAGCTTTTGACATCGCCAAATCTATGTATAAACTAGCGATAGTCTTGTAAATCTGGAAAAGGAAAATCAAGATAGTCTTTGATCAGCTTATTAATCCATTCTCTCCCATTTTGTGTGACAAATTTGTTTAATAAATATGAGACAATTTTCTTACAAACCTTAGCACTGTTAAGATGTGAATAGGGACCATCATCTTAGATTAAGGTCGTATTCTAATTGATGACTTACAATGTCAACAATTTGATCGCAAACTTACTAATAAGTTACAATATTTTTTTAAATAAACAAATCTGGTCTGTTTATTTCTTTCTCTAAGATATTCTTTAACTGCTGATAATAATTTGATTCTGATTTCATAAGTGGGTATTTTCCTGTTGCTGTGCTATATATAGGCATACAATGCAAGGAGCATTTTCAATCTGGTCCCAACATCTCTAAAACTACAAAACCTGCTGTCAAGTCTAGACTTTAAAACCCATAAAAAAGGTTTGACAAGAGACTAAAGCAATCTTGTTCTCACTCCAAAAGATGCAGAGCTAGCATAATATCAATATGCAGGAATCAGGTGATAGAGGTGATAGAGGTGATATATGGGACTTGGACAATGTTGGCTACAAATGCTGCACACATACATTGTCTAGATCTAGAACTAGGCCTATATTCTATTCACATGTTGGGAATCCTCTGTTGCTTTTAGTAGCATGCAATGCTTAAATCATCATTGTGAAAAACGTTACGTTGATAATGGTGTAAAAACATTAGACATTCCTTTAACTTTTGGCCCCGGCATAATAATTCTTTTATCAAGCAAATAACTGAATCCGGATCTCAGGTAAGCCTAAAGCATCACAAAAACAGGGAACAATCGAATTAGATCCAGATGTAAAATATATATATCATCTTTCCCCTGACAATATTCTAAATATAAACATTTTATCTTTTACAGGAAAACAAAGTGAGTAAACCTTTACTTTCATTAAGGAAACAAAACATGTACTACTAGTTCTACATAATAATAGTATAGATTTATCAATAGGGAGTTCAGCACACATTGTGCCAAGTCTGTGCCTCGCCTCAATAATGCTTTGAGTACTCAAATTATCAACAAGTGTGTTCTGATCTATGAAGTAAAAAAATAAACAAATCTAACAAAAAAAACAAAAAAGAACCAAACAAACAAACTAGATCTGGCAAAATCGATTCTGTTAAATGCCGGTTAGCAAAAATTTGACTGAATAGAAGCAATCAAGATTTTCAGGCAGTCAAAGTCAAATAATCATAATAATGGATGTACTGTAACACTGGTTATCAATGCCAAATGCTTGGGGAATTAAAGGAATCTTGAGAATAGGTTTTGATCCAGATACTACTAGACCATCATATACATATCTTAATGTAGATCCAATTCCAAGCGATAAAATGGATTCAAAGGAAATGAAAGCAAAATAAAATAAAAAGGCTTTACACCAAAAGGACATAGTGGACAAAGTTAGGCTTCATGGTTTGACAGTTTTAATAGATGACACCTCTGCGTTCTTAAAATTTTTTGGCACCCCATTTCTTCCTTATTTTTTCTAATATAGAAAGTGTTTGTATCCCTACCCACTTCAATCGAGCCTTTTATTCATTATCCAGCTACCATAATTTACAAAGCATTTTCATTGTCATTGAGTGGACTTTATATAGAATATAAACTGTGATTACAAAAATATTTTTTAGAGTGGCATTGCTAACTGAAGATGAAGTAACTTTATTTTCTTCATTAACCTTTTGAGCTTTTAAACATATCTATTGAATAATCAAATATGCATTTATTTACCTTTAACTCAGATACTCTCTCTTCCCATTCACCACAAACAACAAGGGAATTAACACTAGCATCCACATTATCTAGCAGAAGGTAGTCTTTGCCTCCTTCTATGTGGTGTGAAACTGATGTCAATCGTCCAAGACAATCCAGTAACTGGCTCTTAGGAAGCATGACAGATGACATTGGTACACATCCTGTCCGGAATTTAAAAATATATTATTGCATTCAGTCATACGTATTTAATTTTAAGAAAATGGGACAATTATTGCAATATCACAAAATATGAATGTACATTATATTTGATTCCAACTCTCTCCACGATTTCCAGCTTTCTGAAAAGTTATATTATATTAATACATGGAGTTGGTTCTAGTTAGTTATTATTTCATGAATGGTGGTATTATTATTATTATTATTATTATTACTAATACTAGCTGACCCTTTACAGCATTGCTTGCAGTGATTAAACAAACACAAAGAAAAAATATGAAGCAAAGCTTCAACAATCCTAAATATAGTGAAAACAAAGGTAGGCTTTGGCTTGCAACGAGGTCAAGGATTTCTTTGCCTACGCGTGTTCAAAATTATGATAGAAACATTAAAATAAGATAATTTGTAGACACATCAATTGCTAATGAGATTCTGACCATAGGAAGATATCATTTCAAAATTTTGGTTGCAGTCAGTTCATTATTCAAATTTAATGGCGTCATTTCAAAGCCCTAGTCCAATTAAAATAGTATTTTTGCCTCATGCGACTATTAGTTGGTATTGATATTATAATAAAAATAAGTCTTGAACTGTATTCAGCAGTCATATTCGTCAGTACCAGTGCGTAAATAGACCTCTCAATTACAGTCGTACTCTTACCTATTCAACAATTATCGACATCAGGCATTCTACTCATCAACTATCACCAACACCAAGAAAGTATCCTACTCCCTATTGTCTGATCATCATGACAATGATGATAACGACCTCAACAACGACAATGATGACAACAACAATAATAGTAATATAATTAAAAAGGACCAAAATTATGCCAACACTATACTATCAAGAAAACCTACCTCCCCAATTGGCATATGCATCATTCTATCTTAAAAAAATAGGGAGATTATTGTGCTTCTTTGGCTCAATTAAAATTTTACCAAAACGCAGAGATTGACTGGTAGATTTAAAAAATAAGGAAATATATTTGGAGAATTGATATATGAGTAAATTATTGTTATTTATCCAAATCAACCTGTTTTTGAACATAATTAATTAAAACAAGCTTTTAAAAAATTTGAAATCATACAACAAGACCTCCTTATGATCTTATTTATAGCTCCATTGTCCTCCCCATAGATCTATAAATAGATAGTCCTCTCGAAGGATCCTATTCTCAAACCTATGATATCGGGAATTCCCTAGATCTATTCGTTAAACTTTGGCTTTTACAAATACTTCTAGATCTAGATTAAATGAAGTAGGCAACATAATATAGGATTACATACATGATGGTCAATGTAGATAGAAAAATAGATCTTTCCAGATCTACAAGTAGCTTATATCTAGACTAGATTCCTTATTCTTTTTCATTTGGCCCCGTTTCATTTTGATGATTCATAATATTTAAGGTCTACACAATGTAGATCTAAATGAATCTGCACCTAGATCTAGATAGACTTAGAGATGCATTGCACAGATCTAGATCTATGATAGTCAATGTAAGCCCAGTGGATTTGAACAGTGACTGATTTTAAGAGAAAATAAGTGTTTTTTCCCATGTACATGTATAGACTAAAACATTCACAAAAATTAGGTACAATGAAAACTAATGAGCAGAAAATTGGGGTCTGTGTCACTGGATGTAATGTATCACTGTACACTCACTCTGTCGATCTATCTCTAGAACTAGACATTTAGATCTAGATATATCTAGATTCTCAAGTCCTTTAGACAATAGATTTTGTTACTCTGTGTAACTGGGGGTACTGTGTCATTGGAGGTAGGCCACATTAACTATACTTAGATCTAGATCTTATAGAATTTCCTATCCACATGGCCTTTGTCTAGATTTAAATATCTCCAGATCCAGATCTCAATTCTGAGTCAGGAGTTACAATGGTTTATACTCATACACAGACTAAGTTGCAATTGTATGATCATATGCCATGTTTTATTGTCAATGTGATTTATAATCTGCCCTCATCCATTGATAGTGTGTATTGTTTAAATAAAGCGACACTGTATAAGAATCAACGCAGCAAAAGTGTTTTCCTCCGCGATACCGCGGGGGTTTCCACTAGTAAATTTAAATTGTTAATTGTTAGATCTTTTAAGTGCATGGCCCAGCCAGATTTTTGATTTGAGGCTTTATCGTTGTTTATAAAAATAAGAGTCAAATAAGATAAGATAAGATAAGAAAATCAGAATTAATAACGATTAGAATTACATTTTGAATCTTTTCAACTGTTGTCTTGGAAATTCATGCACTGCGCATGTGAATCCGTTTCTACATCCATTGATAAAAATCAAAAAATGTTCCACTTTCAGGTTAATTTTGGTAATAATAACAATGATAGTAATAATAATAATAATAATTTGTGATGATGATAATAGTGATGAAAATAGTAATAATAATAATGATGATGACTATGATGATGAAAATGATTATGTTAATAATTAATAAGAAATATACATATTATATCATTATATCGTTTTGAGGTGACGAGTTATATCAGTAGACTAATTATTTTAATATAAAATTATAAAGAGGCCATTATGAATTTTTACCTGTTACATCTCTAAGGTATGGAATGACTTGTGATCCTAATCGGTCTAAGAAGAAAATATTCCGTGACTTCAAGGCTGCCTTAATGTTCGGATGGATAACCTTCTGACACAAAACAACCCCAACTTCCTCCTCTTCTAAACATGAGCACAGAGCCATCATCTTAAGCATAACAGCTTTGTCAACTTCACAAAACTGCTGCTCTGTTGCCTCAAATGAAGCTTGAACCATTTCTTCAACATCTCCTGACATAGAGCACGTCAGCAAAGCCACTTTAATGTAACTTGTCTGACTGTTTGACACTAGCTGTTTAATCAAATCAGGTTCAACGATGTCTCCAAAACTAGAAATTTCTGGACAGGCCAACAGCATCCCCTCCAACACTTTGCTTGAACTCACAGGTTGATTTTCAAGACTTACTAAATATATTCCATTGGAATAACGCTTCCCTGGAACAGTAGGAACTGCTCCTACAAATGTTTCAACAACAAGATGGCTCAAAGTATCACAGTCATTCGGTTGCAAATTTAACAAAGTCTTTGAGGTTAACACACTCTTTGCATAGGCTAATAATACTCTCACATTTGAAAAATCTACTTTTAATACCATTTCACACAGATCTGATGAAAGATATGAATTAATGGCAGAAATAAATGTATGAAATAAGGAAGTGCTTATGAAATGGGGTATGTCCATGGGCATATAAGACTTGATAAGAGTTAAAATCATGAATGCCATAAATAATCCACTATCACCGCATTGTTTCACATGTACTAGGACTGCACTGACAATAAACTTGATTTCATTCCTTGATATCATCATGGCAGACAGAAGACGCAAACTGGTGGAGGTGATGGTCATGTGACCCCCACAAGAATTTCGAATGACCTGATTCTTTCCATCTGGTCCAGCACACGATGACACAAGATGAAGTAAAGATGAAATCGCCTCTTGAGACTCAAAAGACTTAAGTGTGTGAAAATGTAGATGTGATGACTGAACACTCTCGAGACGTGACATTGTGAAGTATTAAGCCCTGTGGAAAATAAAGTCAAACAGTTTCTAAACTAATTTTAAAACATTATTATTATACACTACAAACCAATTAAGAGGAACAGCATCATTTCAAACAAATCATTCTAATTATGCAGCATTCCATTCAAACTGCACCCACACCTAGAACAATCTTTTAGGATATGTTTCAAACAGGTGAAGACCAAAACTGGTGTCACGAAGTTTATGCACTTTAAGAGCTTACTTCATCCACAGCCTCTGCTCCTCTCATCACAAAAACAACAAACACTATAAGTTGTAATCTAGGTTGTCCACAGCCTCTGCTCTGCTCTGTGGACACCATTAGTAATAACTTTTAAGAGTGTTCACAGCTTTTGTGATGAGCAGAAAAAAAGCAGAATGACGGCTGTGGATTTGAGCGCTAATATACTAAGAGGCATAAAAAAGTATTTACTTTTGAAATAGCACTTTATAGACCTAACCATCTTCTAAGATCATCAGAGGCTATATTGCTGAAAGGGAATTCTGGAACAACAAATTTTAATGAAAAAACTTGCAATGTGGCACCTCGTCTCTGGAATAACATCAGCTTTAATACCAGAGTGAGCTCAGACCTGTTCACTTCAAAAAAAATTATATTTTTTTATATTATTGTACAGACAGTGTCCTCCTCGGGTGTGTAGTTGTGTGTCAATTTGTTGGTATGGAGCACCATCTGTTAACATTCTTTCAATGAGCTCTTATTTGTAAATACCATGATGCTCTATGATGCATAAGTATGTTGTGTTTCCATTTTGGGTGGTAGGTGTGTTCTGTATCTATGTTATTTTTGATATTGTACAGTAGAACACACTTACACCAAACAAGCGTGCGTAAACCAAAAATAGAGCTAAACCGAAATATGACAAAAGACCAGTTTTTTTTTCTTTCTATGTCTTTGTTCTGTTGCTAACGGTAAACCGAAACGAATTTCAACTGCAACACGGCTGAACTGAAAACCCAAACCTAAAATACTGTATGTGATGTGACGTTATAGAGTAGAGATAGAAAGAATGTACAGCCAGAAACGGTTGTTGCCTTTCCTCACTCCATTCGCTCAATACACACACACACCCACACACAGTCCACCCTAGTCTCTGGCCAACAGTGACAGAGGGGATCGGAACCACTGTAACACACAAGTCATGTGATGCTCTTCACACTCATACTCAAGTAAATGTAACAAATGTCTGCTTTGCAAAGACTAGATACAACAGATTTGTATTGTATCTGGTCTTTGCAAATCAGACAATAGTAACGATCATGGTGTAACAGTTACAAGCACTTGGTTTTTGTTTATAACATACATTGCTCTATATGATCTCATTAACTCATTCAAATTTCGCATAATTTAAAAGGGTGCTCAAGTTCCACACAAGTGCATGCGTATAAAACAATTGTAAGGCCCATCTTGGAGTACGCCAGCGTTGTATGGGA
>JASKDV010048066.1:0-15850 GCA_032466395.1 Aegires albopunctatus | reverse complement strand
AGCACGTTGTGCTGCGCCTGGGCAGTGTATTTTCAGGAAGTGTGGTTGCCCAGGCACACTTCCTTTCCCTCAGATCTCGACTTATCCTGCATACTCAGAGGAGAGACAACATCAATACGTCTGAGTAGGAGAAGTGTGTAGGGTTTTTTCTCTAAATTATACCATGATAGGAATTGAATTTTGCCAGGATGGCGGCCGGCTCTTATTGATTTTCAACCACCGAGGATTCTTTTGCATTCACAAATACACATGGGACCTGCGAATTCATGGTCCGTCTCCGATATTATTATTATTATTATTATTATTATTATTATTATTATTATTATTATTATTATTATTATTATTAATTTAATCCTTTGTTAAGTCATTGTATTGTCATTACTTTTGCCAGTCACTTCTTCATTGTATCCTTATTGTCAGTCTGGTTTTTCTAAATTTTCTTAAAAAATAGATAAAGTTGTCCTTGTACAGCACTCACATTCACAACGTAGTCATGCTCATGGCACGCACAGAAAATATAAGACGGGACTTGCAGCGTGTGAGGCGCGATTGCATGTTTTTGGACACCGACAACGCTTCTTTAATGGCCATGTACTCATTAACAAGCGAGTCGAGTGGAATGAGGACAAAGAACACTTTGCCAATGACCCGCGGTAATCGAGATACAATGTCATGTGATTTGTAGTGTTAGCGGGATTCGATCCCACAAGTCACCTAGCCAACCGATGTCTGTGATGAATGTTGCTGGAGTGTTCTTGTTTGCCACTTACGCCCCTATGTGTGATTAGGTAACGCATCGGCATGTTGTGCGTGCATGTATGATCAAATTCAAAAGTTAAAGAGTCAATTTCTATAACACTTAATCCCATGAAACCTCGGCTCTAAGCGCCCTTCAATGACTTTCAACTTTCCCTGGCCGACATGTTAGGTGCAATTTAAATTTCCGCACATGGACACCGCTGACTTAACGACCAGGTACTCATTCACACCTGAGTCGAGTGAGGTAGATGGGACAAAATGTCTTACCTAAGGACACACCGCCAATGACCAGTAGTCATTGAGAAAATTTATGTCGAGTGAGATACGATCTACGATCTCACCAAGTCACCCAGCCGACCGGTGTCGGTGAGTGGACCCACTCGAGTTTCTCGTGTACGAACTGTGTTAACCGCTAGGCCACTGGCGCCCATGTATTATTAGATTAAGTTGAATTTGGATATGATAGATCAAGTGTAATGTGGGGTAGATGCAAGTACTTGATATATTACCATATGTTAATATGTTATGTATATTGTATAGATACCTGGGCAACCGCACTTCCTGTAAATACGCTGCCCAGGCGCAGCACAACGTGCAGCATCCATGGTCAGATCTGACCGAAGGAGGCCTATTATTATTATTATAATTGTATAGATATGTAATCTGATTCTGATCATTTCCTTTTACTGATGTAGACATATATTCAAATTTATTCTAGATGGAGCTTGCCACTGGCAAATTTCCTTATCCAAAATGGCAAAGTGTTTTTGACCAGTTACAGCAAGTAGTCATAGGTTCTGCACCAAGGTTGCCCAACAATGGAACATTCTCTTCTGAGTGCATCAATTTCATCAATACCTGGTAGGAAATTTAGATTTATGGTGATTTTTAATTATACTTGAATTGAAAGCTCTAACTAGTTCTCTTTCCTCGACTAATGGACAAGACTTTAATCACTACTTAAACTACACAAGAAAATTAACTCTTAAAAAGACCAGTCATTTTTGTCTAACACTAAGCACTTTAGTGAAAAATTCAAAGTTAGTATTTTATCATTGAACTAGTATCAACTGATAGAGTTTGATACACAGTTTATAAAACTTTTTAAATAATTAAGATATCTTTATTCTTAAAAAGTTATGGAGGTTTTTCATGTCTGAATTTTTGGGTCAAATTACAGGAAAAATATGATGATTTGTGTGATAGTCAATACGAGGTAAAACATAAATTAGCGTAACTGGACTATTAAAAGTTCAAATTTGACATATGATATATCAAAGGGAAGCATTATGACAAGGAGAATGATTATAACATAAAACTGATAAAATCTTCCATCAAGAAGCATTGAATAGGTAAAATGTAAAGAAAATATGAACAAAACATATATTTTCTGATCTTTAAGAGCAATAAATGAACATAATTCCTCACGTAATTCATCGATTTTAACATATGATATACCAAATTATTTGTCTAGTCATACACAACATAAAGAGCCATAAAGGAATGGAATAACTTAATAATAAATTTCCTATAACATGGAAGATTTGAAAATAGAATGAAAATTACTAAATTTAAAAATGATATTCGGGCAGAGGCATAGTTCCTCTCACCAATCTTGACATATATAATACTAGCTGGTTACCCGGCTGCACTCGGGAAAAAGAGTACGTGGATGTATTACCAATGTTAAGTGATGAGGCAAATCATACTTCAGATGAATACAGATAATAACATAAATTGCTGTCTGCTCCGTTAAAGCTAAATACTTGATTTAAATCTAGATCTAGAATGAGAAATAGGCCTAGATCCAGATCTTGATCTAGATCTAGACAGCTATATCTAGCTGACCATTGCAGCGTTGCTTGCAAAAGTTAAACAACACAATGATAGAAAATTAAAATGTTTCAGTGCAAGGAGTTCTAAAGTGCCAAGTCTAGCCAAAGGTAAAATCAAGTTCGACAGAAGAGAGTAGTCGTATAGTAACTTTCATAACGAAAAAATTCCTCTGTGAACCTAAAACAGGAGATAATTAGATCAAAGTGAATGGCCTCAAAAATTGCATTAAAACGTCAATTTTTCCCAAACTCATTATTGAGCGGAGGGTGAGATCTATTTTATCTTAAGCGCACACAGATTCGTCTGGTAGTTTTGCCATATCGCTTTCCATGCGACTCTACTTTCGCTGGATCTAAATAGATCTAGCTACCCTTTCACTGCTTGGTTGACAGGGAAGCCACAATAACAATAAAATATATACATATAAATAAATACAAAATATTAAAAGTTGATTAGCAAAATAAAAGAATAGAAAATAAACAAAGGAAAAAGAGGAGATCACAATATAAAGAAAAAAAGTAAATCGCAATTTAGAAAAAGAAAAGAAAAGAAAAACCTACAGGATAGGCTTTGAACCCATAGCTCGCTATTTGGTAGCCCTTCGCTAACCCTCTGCACTATAGATTAGACCACCGAGCCTGTGGTTATGCATTTGTTTCGCTTTTAGTCAAAATAGATAGGCCTTTTGATGGTTCCTGCAGGCAAGATCTTGGATTTTTTTTTTTTTTTTTTAAGTTTGGAAGAAATCATCGGTTTCCAATTGCCTACATTGCCTCATTCACCAATGGGGCAGTTACACAAAGTTTGTTGATATCCCTCACCACTTCATTATGAGTGCTTCCCTTATGTTTGAGAGTTGCACACCACAAGCCGCTCAAGTAGACAGTCAAACCTATTACGCCTCCCTGAATGTTTGGCGCCTAGCTAGTCAGCAACCTAAGTAATTACTGCCTGGTTCCTGATGCTCTACGCTGCTCCTACTATTATTATTATTGAATTTCTTCACTTTAAAAACCAACTTTGGGCAAGGACTATGTTCCATCTTTTTTACCTCTAGTCTTCAACTAAGAGTTTTAGTCTTTGGTAAATTACCTTTGAATGGTAATCATATTAATTTAGACTCTACAATTTTGTCAATGGAGGTAAGTTATATTTGGATGATCTGAGAAAGGCCTCTAGTGACTCTTTATGTAAAAGCGAAACTCCCAGTGATCATGAGAAATATTTTGATCCTCATCCCCCGTTTAGTCCTTAAGTGGAACATTCATTGTTTAAATATAGACCAAATAGCTATGCTTTTGAAATTAGCCAATCCCAAAACATTGAAAATTCTTAGCGTACCAAATTTTTTATGTACCTTCCTGTATAGAGATCAAATGTTTATGACAAGTCATCAAGAAACTGACAATTGTCAGCACCCTGACTTTAATTACCCTGTTCAACTGTGAATTGTATTTTGTAAAATATAGCAATTAAAGAGCATTTTTAAATAGTGTGCTCTCACTAGATATGCTCGGTGCACTTTACGTTTCTCTTGCAATCTGTTACATTCCAAAATCCTTTGCAACCCACAGGGAGGGTGTATCTAGAGGTGTGACCTGATGAAAGGCACTTCTTTTTAGCACATTGGCAAAGTTTGACTCTTCTTATAGCCAGGTACCCATTTTACACTTGTGTACGGTGAGGAAATACATGTAAAGAGCCTTTTCAAGAGCTCAACATCGCCGCATCCTACTGGGATACGATACGAACATAGGATCTTTTGCCCACATGTCCACCAGCACACAATGAATGCCACATGTTTACAACTTTTGATTTGTTTATTTTTTTCAGTCTGACAAAAGAAGATAGACAACGACCAAAATATAATAAGCTATTGGTAAGTTTGATTTTTATGAGTTTGTAGTTGTGGTTGGCAGCACTACCATGGATGCTATTGTTTATAGATGAATCTAGCAAATCCATCTGCTCAAATAAGTAAAAGATTCTAGAATATCAATTTATTTAAGTTGCATCAATGTAATTTCTTATATTTAAGCTTTTTACACAATGATCTGATAGTCTCATTTTGATCGATTACGTATAGAAATATTCCATAAGTTTATATTAAAGATGCTCATCTTTCCAAATCCACAGGAAGATCCATTTATCAAACGTCACGAGGAGATGGAAGTAAACGTAGCATCCTATGTATGCAATGTTCATGATGAGATGCTTAAGTCTTCTTATAGTTTACTTTCCATTGAGCAGCCGTTGTCTTAACATTCATTGATTATAGATTTTTTTTTTTTTTTAGACATTCTCTTTTTTGTTACACAAGATCCCATGTGTTTAAAAAATCATAATGACATCTACTAAAAAAAAAGGAATGGTCAAATTGAGCATAACACTTCATGTCTTTTACTTAAGAATTTCGTCATTGGAATGAAAGCAAAGGAGAAATGGAAAATTGATATAAGTCTAATGAGATGTGCCTGAGTGCCTGACAATAGAATCACTGGCCTTTTACCCTACTTTTGAGAGATAGATGTCATTTTTAAAATTAGCTTTTAACAATTTCTTCAGATTTAAATTTTGGGGGAATCATGATTTTTGCATTCACTTCGTAACAAGCATAATATTTGTTGTGGTATACTTTCTAATTTTCATCCTGATGAATTTGGAGTGAGTTCTTTACTCATTTAGGCATCTATTTAGCCCTATAGATAAGTGCTTTCTAAGTTCTGTAAATGGAATGGTTTATATCTCATCCTTGCGACACCCACAATTTTAGATAAGTATTTATAACAAAAAGTAATTGATCACTAATTCATCTGAATCAATAGATATGTTATTAAAGCATTTTGATAGTTGATTCAGCAACCTTAAGAATGAATGCAAAGGAGGAATTACTACAATTTTTGATATCCTGAAGACCGTTTATATACATTTACATGATTTGATAATATCAAGTAGTCACACCATTCTCCAAGCATGTCTTTCGTTTCTATAAATGTTATCTTTGCATGTCTTGAAAACAGCAAAATAGAATATATTTGAGCCATTTAACCCCTGATTTTCCAGTCCTAATTTTGTCTATGCTCTCCCAACATATCAAAACTTGCTTCCATATCATCGAAAGCAATGTAAGCCCTTTGAAATTCAAGAACCAATACCAAGAACAATATAATTGTCAGACCATATATCATAAATGTTAATTGCTTTCTAGAAGTTTGTATAGATGGTCCATATTTCATAGGGCTAAGATTAAATGCAATTGTTTAACATATATGTGGTTTATGTGTTTGTTATCTGTGATACCTTAGAGTTATGTTGTTTGTTGTTGTTTTATCACATTTCATTTTAGGCCTATTTTATATCATTCGTTAGATTGCCTTATTCTTCAGTACTTTGAAAAATGGTGATTGAACAAAATTCTCATCATACTCTCTTAATTTGCCATTTTTATGAACATCTTTCTCTACCCTACCCCTACTGCCTGTCATTCTGATACATTTTACTTCACTGGGGATCATATATGAGATATTTCAACCTAGTCTAACAAACATTTAAGACCAAGTCAAAAGATATTTTGTGTTTTATAGCAAACACTATAGCTAAGCTATATCTTCATCCAGTTGGGTTTTTTTTACCCAACAAAACCACTTTTAGGTAATCCAAGTTCTATTTCTCTTATCAGTATATATTTTACTGATTAAAAAATCAGTTTTATTTATTACAAGTATTTTTCCCATTTCATCGTGATTTCTAGACATTAAGGCAATTTATTGCTGAAGAAATTTTGTGATCTTTTTGTTAGACTTAGATATCCTTTCTTTTCTGTCGTTTGAATCCAAAACGCAGAATATGTCTCTTTGTATTCAATAATATTCTGCGTTTTGGATTCAAAAGGCAGTTTTTTCTCCTTGTATTAATAATTTTCAAGATTTGGTCCGGTAGCCACTTAACTTGTAGATCTAAGCATTATAAGATTGAGTATGATTGAGAGAGAGAAATTTGAATAGGTATATATATATCTCTAGATCTACATGAGTAATGGACAGGACTTTTTCTTCCCCAAGTTCAAAACACTAGCCTTACTGTTGGCTTGCTGTTTTGAGTCACCTGTCAGCATCACCGATGTCGATGGTCACTGCAACGTTGTTGACAACTTGCGGCCATTCTTAATTAAAGTTGATTCTTCTCGATTGTTGGTCTTATCAACCACCGTGCATTTACATCCCTGTGATTGTGATGTCCTTCAGATTGGAGAGATATGACACTGATGGTCTTCCTCTTTTTCTTCTTCCCTCTATCTTTCCCAGCAGTGCTGTTGACATCAAGTTGGTTCTTTTATGTCTTATTGCATGTCGAACATATCTTAGTTTACTTTTGTTTATCTCTGCATTCAGTTCCATTTGAATGCCAAGCTCTTCTAGGACACTTTTTTATAAGTTCTTTTCTCAATCCATTTTACTCTGGAGTATTCTGCAATAGAACCACATTTCAGCTGCATTCAGTCTATTATTATCTTGTTTTTTGAGAGTCCAGACTTCGCAACCATAAATGAGTAAACTGGCAAATCAAACACAAAAAGTATCACAGATCATAAATTACATTGTTGTAACAAACTTCATGTAATTTCAACTTTCTACAATGATTAGATCACATCTCAAGTGTAGTTTAAAAATATCCTAAAAATCAACCTGAACTCAGAGAATACTATTTTCATTTCGACTGGTTCTCAGTGAGTTATTTTGTTATGTCAATGACATATTATTGTTTTGTTTGAGACTTCGCAGTTGGTCGCCTTTTTCAAGATGTCATTTTATTAAGCAGGCTTGCATCATATTTTCCCATTATTCATAAATACTTTTCAAAACTGAGGCAGAGTGATTTTGAGCCAGTTTGAGTTTGACCTAAGTTGTCACTTGTTTCAACTAATACATGTAAGTTTAAGACAACAATTGACGATCTGTTACAGTGTAATTAAGCATACCATATTTATTTGTGTATCACTGATCTTTACTGAATTGTATCATGTTTCCAAACATTTTGAAAAGAAAGATAAGTAGAATCCATGTTGAAAACCTGAAATGTATTTTTATTCTTCTTAAGTTGGATTTATTTCAATATCATCTGTTTGTGTTTTCACCCTCTGTTCTATCTAATGGAAAGTTGGATTTGATTGTTGTTCAAGTGTAGGTTCTCATTTCCTTGATGATACTGACTGATACTGATACAATTTACAGTTGCTCATTTTACCAGTCATTCGATGACTTTAACTTTAATGTTAAATCTTGGTCACTTTCAACCAATACCCATCTGGATTCCAGGTCCTCAACTGAGAGGGAAGAATAGGCCCACTGCATGTACTACTATCCAAGCATGTCATAAGAGGTGACTAATAGTTGAGTGGGAGCTTCTTCTCCCTACTGTACTCTATATTCTTTGTTTCAGGCTCTTTTGTCCCCACAAAGGAGGGGGGAGAATTTGCTGGGGAGGGAGGTAGGCATATACCCTGTGTCCTTTTTATATATATATATATATATAATATAAATGTACTGCTTGACTTAAAAATGCTATCAGTATCAGGGTCGCTTGCTATCTCAAAGGACTAAGAACTTTTGTACACAAAGAGCAATAGAAAATCATGGGTGGTCTTTGCAGTGCATGTTTTAGGACTTGATGGCCATTATTAATTTGTTTTTGAGAGGTATTTTTTTTATTTTTCATCCCCTCTATCTCTTTTTAGTTATCCTTGTCATCATGTATTATACTTATTACTTGAAGTGCTTCTTTCCTCCATGTCGACCTTTTTCCTCTTCTAAAATCTTTTTCTGCTGCTTCTGTTTTGTTCTTATTACTATTACTTGCCTATCTTCTTACTTTTTCCATAGACGCTGAGATTGCTTTTCAAGTTATATGATGTTTAACTGTTTTCATTTTCTTGCATAATAAATATGCTATGTTAATTGTTTTATTGCGATGTCATTCTCTATTGTCAGAACTTAAGTATTTTTCGTAGCGCAGATGTATCGTAATTGAGGTCATGCCTGATTGGGATAAGATGGGTTTTTTTTCCAGATATATGGGCAATTCCACCTGGTTTGTTGACAAAATCTTAAATTGAGGCCTAATTTTCATATTTCACCAAATGGTCGGATCTTAATCGTAACAAACGGGCAAAAATCCATCGATGCTATAAACGCAATGACTTCCTCGCCGGTCAATAAAACCGCATTTTACACCGTAGTCGACAGAAGTAATGTTAATGATATAATCACAACACAAAATCCATGATTTTCTCTCTCTCGTTTGATAGAATTTTATGGGGGGAAAAACGGACAAAACAAGTAACGATTAAGACCGATTTTTGAGGGTTATGTAATGTAAGTATTATTAAACCTTGACAATAAATTTGACTTTTACAAGATAGATTAACTTTAAATTGAACCTTACATTAGTAAGATTAACTGTAACTATTGAATAGTGGGGAGTAAGATTTTCATTCCCAAAGTACTTTTCTTACCTTCAAATTGATTTTTGGGCCTCGGCATGCCTTTTAAAGCTTCTACAATTCAATGAACACAACAAGTTTTGTTATTATTGACATTCAGATTGCTTTTATTCAAGGATTTTTATGTCTCATGTGTGTAATTTTGTCAACGAACCAGATGGAATTGCCCATATACGGAAAATATTGAGTGCAATTTATACATACATATCATTTATCAAATCTTTTATATTATAATTATGTTGATGTATTTTGATCCCCCTTGCAAAATTTTTCTTGATCCAATGAATAAACTTGCCATTAATTCTTGAACAGGATATAATCTTTACCTCATAATGATATCATCTTTTTCTCTTCATCTTTATTAGACAAAAAGAGTGTGGATGGGAAGTCTGGTGGTGGCAAAACCACAGCAGCTTCTACATCTGCCATAGGTGGGACTTCAAAATCCAAGCCATCCACAGCTGCCTCTACAAAGCCTGAAATGAAGAAGGGAAAAGAAAAGCAACAACAGAAAAAGAAGGGGAAAGGAAGTAATCAGCAACAGGAGAAACCGCCAGCCGAAAAACAAATCAGTCCTACAAAGCCATCACCTGCTAAGGAAGCACCCAGAGAATCATTAGGAATGGATGAGAGTACAAGGACTCCAACGAAAGAAACAAAAGCTGATGTAAGCATTAAAGAAAAGACCAAAGAGGATACAAAGAAGTCCCCTGCTATACCCCCTTCATCTGAAGAATCTACACCCAAGGGTAAATCAGATCCAAGTGAGGCTGGAGATGCAAAAGAGGATTTATCGAAAAAGGCTGGAGATATCAGAAAAGGGATTCCTTCTGTTGAGGCTTCACCTCATAATCAGAGCATGACAAGGGAAGAGCCTGAAGCTAGTCTTCAACAAGAAGAAACACAGGTATGACAATGTCAAAGTGATTATAGTTGAATGAGAAACAAGGTTACCTGATAGCTTCATCATGGCCATTATATACAGTCTAGTCTCTCTTATCCAAATACCTCTTTTCCTGGCAATTTGTTCGGATAACAGAATCTGGATTAGGGAATACTAAGAAATAATAAAAACAAGATCGTTTCAGAAAATCGTTTGGATTACAGAAGTCCGGATTAGAAAGACCAGACTGTTTTACAATATTACTGTATCTATGATTGTTTACACTACAATTGCTGTTAATGCAGAATTATTAAGTATTAAAAAATGAAATACATCCGTTATTTTTATATATATATATTTTTTTATTTTTTTTTAAGTTTCTTTCTGTGTTCTGTCAATTGGTCTTTCAAAGTATAAAAAAAAATCAAGAAATGTAAAATCTTTAGTCTGACAGTTGATCTCAACAATATAGATGGGCAAGTTTTTACCTTTAAATGATTGTCAAACCTTTTTCTCTCTTCCAAACAAGCGTGATTCCGGTGGCGGCGGTAGTGGTGGCTGGGGATGGGGCAATTGGGGAAATTCTATTCTTACTGCAGCATCCACATCTGTTCAGACATTTAAATCTCAAGTTGGTGAGTGAGAAAATAAAGTTACATCTGTAAAAGTGAAATTGATTTGATATTCAATAGTTTATATCTGATAAATTCATTGTTTAGGACATCTTTTTGAACCTGTGATTTTTATATCACAAGCTTAGTAAACGAAAAGCATCAGATAGATGAAATGTGATAAATTGTATTGTTATTATTATTAAATGATTTTAGATCTTTAAAAAAGGAAAGCTACCAAAGTCACAACCTATTTGTATCCTTCTCTTATTAGGAGATGGCTTCAACACCATAATGGATACAGTTGAATCTTCACTTGGAGCTCTAGACCCAGAGGATATAGCCAGGGAAGAAGAGGCAGCAAGAAAGGCACAGGCTAAGAAAGAAGGCACTGGTATGAATTACGTTTTTTTTGTTTTTTTGTGAGGTTGTTGGAAGGAATGGGGTTTGGGGTTGATGGGTGAAATTTGGTTTATATTGTATTAAAAAAACTTGTTTTCTCCTTGTGAGATAATGTGCCCTATTCAATGTTTTGAGTAAAAGGAGTGTATTATATATATGGCTTGAATATATATATGTGACAAACAAAATTATACTTGTAAGGAATTTATTTTAAAACGCAGAATATACCCAAATTTCACGAAGCCCCCAAAATTCACTTTTAAGTACAAAATGGTGAGATCTAAGAATACAAGTGGTCAAAATGTAGAAAAAAACTAATTAGATAGGAATTAAGGGCAACGTTAAAATTAAAAAGTGCAGAACCTACCATTTCGACTCTCTTGTTTCAAAGAATAGTGCAGAATATCGCTTGTTTTATTTTAAAACGTAGAATATCGCTGGTTTTAATCTAAAGCGTAGAACCTGTTGGTTCCCAAGTAACTGGCCCTGTTCACCTCTCACTCACTTGACTGACGTTAAGTCTGCGATTGGCTAATCCGTTCACCCCAATGCCCTTTGTGGTCCCACACAAAAGCATTGTTTATGTTGGTGCTTTGTAATCAATGGTAAGAAATTTCCAAGGCCGCTTTCATTGGTCATTTGTAATACTTTGACCAATGAGATGAGTCAGGTAGGCGGGTTATCACTCTTACCCGTCACTACAATAAAAATAGGCCCAAACGGTGCTTTCCATCATTACTTGCATTGTTACCTCTAACAATAGACTGGAGAGCGAGAGAGTTGACGTTTTGCAAGATAATATTGTAATATTAAGAAGCTTACGTTGTATTCTTAAAGAAGAAAAAACACTATCCCAACAACAAAAGTTAGGTTTGTAATATTAATAGTAATAGTAATGGTACGTAATTTTTTTTATAATATTAAATTAATTCAATAAGAAAACATATTATTTCTTTAGAGGCAGATGGGTGACTGAGAATGAGTATGTCTGGGTCATGTCAAGAGTGTGTGTATGTATGTGTGTATGTATGTGGGCGGATGCATGTGACTGCGTACTAACTATTGGTTGGTTGAACACTTTTTAAATATATGATTTTATAATAGTAGGCAAATTTTTTATTTTATTATCATATTATGAAAACATTGCAACTTCTTGATTATGAAAGATTAATATAATTATGTCATCAGATGTCAAAAGTAAGTTATCTTTGCATTCTCCTTGAAATTTTCTTTAATTGATATAAGATATGTTAATATTGGTTCATTAAATGATTATTGTCACAATTTTTAAATCGGCCAAAAATTCTCAATTTTCTCATTTTTCAAAAAGTGTCAAAAGGCGAATTTCAATTCATAATTTCACTACTTTATAGTGATCTGATATGCCCTGAAAAAATTGAGCTACAAGTACATGTTGGTAACTTTTTATCTAGCAAGTTTCAGTGTCTTGCATGCAGCTAAAGAGAAGAAAAGCAACACGAAAAGAAAACATTTAATTTATTAGAGGCAGATGGGTGAGAGAGTGAGTATGTCTGGGTCATGTGTCAAATGTGTGTGTGTGTGTGTGTGTGCCTGTGCGTATGATTATGTGGGCGGATGAATGTGACTACGTACTAATATTGGTTAGTTGAACACTTTTTAAATATGTGTTTTAAGTAGGCAAGAATTCTCCTTTTTTTAAATACATATTTTTAATAAATAGGAACTTCTTGATTATGAAAGTTTAATATAATTAAAAAGTCAGTGTCAAAAGTAAGTTGTTTTTATATTCTTCTTGAAATCTTCTTTAATTTGATATAAGATATGTTAATATTGGTTCATTAAATGATTATTGTCATAATTTTATAATCGGCCAAAAATTATTTATTCTTTTTTCACAAAGTGTGCAAAAGTGTCAAAATGCTAATTTCAATTCATAAATTCACTACTTTATAATGATCTGATATGCCCTGAAAAAATTGAGCTACAAGTACATGTTGGTAACTCTCTATTTAGTAAGTTTGTGTCTTGCATGCATTGTTGTTGTCATCGTCTGCATCTGAATAATAATATGATAATTTTTCCGTTTTCAAATAATGACTAAAAATTTAATATTTAAGAAAATCATAAAACGCTTAAAAATTATCATAGAGAGACAATTTTGATACAAAAATGCTCAGCAAGGCAAGATTTTTCTGAATATCTCACTTGCTTTGACCATAGCTCAAAATGAAAATCATGATCAAAGTGTGTAAAAAACAAAAGCCTCTAAAAAAACAAATCAAAATAAATCAACAACGCCCTCCAAAAACAAAAAAAAGAAACAACAAAACAAAACAGAACACCAACTTTCCCCCCACCCCTCCCCTCTGTGGGTGGCAGGATCTAGAAGGAAGTAGAATAATAAGAATGGGAAATAGTCTTTTATTATTTTGTTGTAATTATGTTTTTGTTTTGTTTTCATTAAATTCTATTGTTTTTCATTCATTTCCATTTTAGTTACATCTCAACCATTAGATGAGGAAGAAGAAAAGGTTACTACTTCAAAGACAACAGAGATAAAAGAAAAAGAGGAAGAATTGGGCAAGGAAAGCCAAGGGAAGCAAACACCAAAAGAAGAAAAAGATTCGGCTGCTGCTGGTCAGGAAGATGGGGGATGGTTCTCTAGCTGGGGAGTAGCTGACATTGCTAAGAAAGTTCAAGATACTGTGAGTAATAATAACAAAAAGCATTATCTTCATTCATAATATTTTAACAGAGTGCTCTCTGGCTTGAAACCTGGTATAGTTAAGAACCCGTTAATTTACCAAGATATAATCTTGTCCTTAATTTAAAAATTCAGCCACATGGGCTTTTACTTACAACTTGCAACTATATTTTCTATGTTTTCATGCACAATTGCAGTGAAGAAGTAGAAATTCAAAATATATTCTTTCGCTTCTTATTTCTAGGGAAAGAGTCTTGCTTCAAAAGGACAGACTCTAATGACAGAGGGCTTTGATGCTGTAGAAAATCTTGCATCAGGTGGTATTGATGTTTTGGAAAGTATTGGCAAAAAGACTTATGACACGCTGTCTGAACACGATCCCGCTTTTAAGAAGACAAGGGAGTACCTCAAGGCCAGGACAGACAAGCCCAACCTTTCCAGCATGTTGCGCGAGGCAAAGGCTCAGGCAGAAATTGAAGCAGAGGCGACCAAAGAAACTGAAGAGGCACGTAAGGCACATTTTGAGACCCAATTTGATGAGTTTCAAGGTAAGGATTTCTTGTTTAGGCTCATAGAACCTAATTTTAGTTATTCCTGCGTAAAAAATAGACTTTTCTCTAGCAGATTATCCTTTTCAGCCAAATCGGTATCCATGTTTTACTTGGCCAAGTGATGAGGATTGTTGAAAGACTTTCTTGAGCTTTTCTTATGTCTATAGCACCTGTTCAGCTTTGTTTCTTTCTTCAAATCATGATTTCATGTTTACTTAACATCACTTTTAAAACAACCATTGACTTTCAGTTTGGAAATAAAATTCCTTTAGTTTAAAGTCAATCTTATGCATGACATCAGATTGTCAAAGTCAGTCCCTTTTCATCTGAACGTCACAAGATAATCGGGGCTTGCAAAACAATCCTCCAGGGTACCATGCAGGGAAGAAGAAGGAGAGCCAGAAAAAGAGATTGGTTACCTCACATTGTGAGGTGCCCATTGGACCAGTTGGCCAAAAGGACAGATAGATAAAGATAAAAGATAAGTGATCATGTTTACAGCAGAACCTCAAGTTCTACTTCCTTACAACCATTAAAGATATTAATTTAAAAAAAAAAAAATTACAGTCAATGTGTTAAAGAATATAACATTTGTCTTTGTCCATCTTTCAGGCATTGCCCATTTAGAAGCTTTGGAAATTTTGTCAAATCAAAGTGAGAAGAAAGTTCATTCCCTTTTGAACTCTCTCTCTTCCAATGACCTGAAGGTCATCAAGCCCATCCTCATTTCAATAAAAGAGGCATTTGAAGTGGATGACGAAGGCGAGGAATCAGGTATTAATTTTTAGATCAAAATCAAAAGCAATAAATGCATAATTGGTGTTCACTACTTTTATTTTGTGAAGTTTGGCAATGAATAAAAAGCTCCTTGTCATAATTATATCCCAACACTAAATAGATATAATTAGGAGGTAGCAATTATGTATCCATAAAATGTTTTCCAAGATAATACATTTCTGGGATAAAAAGCTATCTTTTTTTTTGACACAGAAGTGCAAGCCATTTTTTTAATCATGGATTTAGTTAAAAGAGCTAATGTTATTAATTATGCAATTTGCTGCTCATCTTGTGTTTGTGTGGTTTTGTTTTGTATTTTGTTTTTATATTTATTTACTTCTTAAACTTAAAGATAGTCTTAAAAGTGTTTTTGTTTAGTGCCTGTGCTTTTCTTTCTTTATCGATATACAGTAAAACCTTGGTTTAGCGTACCCGGTATATAATGTACACTCGGCTACAAAGTACAGTCAAACCTGTCCATAGCGGTCACTCAAGATCACAGAGAAAAGTGGCCGTTATAGACAGGTGGCCGTCATGGAGAGAGGCTAAATTGTGGAAACAAAACTTTCCCTTCTGGGTTCCCAACCAACAACGTAGGCCTACCGTACAGAGTTTACTAACGTTTGTTGATAGTCGATTTGCAGGCTTAGGACTGCATGCAGGCCCATATCAAAACAAAACGAAGCACTAGATAAATCATAGAGATGTTGACATAAGCTCAATGATGGGAAGGTAATTCCCACCCCCCTTTTGTTACGTAACGTTAATCATTCCTCCACTTAACCATGACAGGATCTAGCTTGTCGATAGGCTGTGGTCACCCCAAATAGCTCCTCCTTCCAATTG
>JASKDV010047955.1:0-15850 GCA_032466395.1 Aegires albopunctatus | reverse complement strand
TCTCTGTCTGTCTGTCTGTCTGTCTCTCTCCCTCTCTCTCTCTCTCTCTCTCTCTCTCTCTCTCTCTCTCTCTCTCTCACTCTTTCTCTCTCTCTCTGTCTCTCTCTGTCCCTATATCCCTCTCTTCTTTCTTCCTCTCTCTATCATCATCATCACTTTCCCACCATTTTAAAGTAGTGAGAGGGACAATAGAAGTTAGTTAACTGAATTTTATATATATATATATATATATTTATTTTTTTTGTTCGTAGACATTATACTAATTGAGTTCGTAGACATTATACTAATTGAGTTCGTAAACATTATACTAATTGAGTTCGTAGACATTGTACTAATTGAGTTCGTAGACGTTATACTTATTGAGTTGGAATCGTAACATTTGCCATTTTCGAGTGGCAATTACCTTTCTTCTTTTCTTTTCCTTTCCTTTTTCAATCAACGTTTTTTGTTAAACGATAACGTTATGATTAAAAGACATTACATGTATTACATCTTAGGGTTACGAGACTTCCGTTGGAGAAAAGGGGACTCAATTGTCCGGTGGTCAAAAACAGCGAGTGGCCATTGCCAGGGCTCTGGTCAGAAATCCCAAAATCCTTCTTCTGGACGAAGCCACTTCGGCCTTGGATACTGAGAGTGAAAAGGTAATTTACCAATATTATTTGTTGATAAAGTACAGATTAAAGTTAATTGACCAATTTTATATGTTGATAAAGTACGGATTAAAGGTTATTGTTCAATTTTATATGTTGATAAAGTACGGATTAAAGGTTATTGTTCAATTTTATATGTCGATACAATACGGATTAAAGGTTATTGTTCAATTTTATATGTTGATACAGTACGGATTAAAGGTTATTGTTCAATTTTATATGTTGATAAAGTACAGATTAAAGGTTATTGTTCAATTTTATATGTTGATACAGTACGGATTATGATTTGGTTCTCTTCATTTTTTTCTGTCATTCTGCAAAGGGTTATGGGTCAAGGTTGGTGATTAGGATTGTCAGTATAATTCTACACTTTATTACAAAAACATTTTTCTTCCATTCTACGTTTAGATTGTACAAATGGCACTGGATAAAGCCAGAGAAGGTAGGACTTGTATAGTTATCGCCCATCGATTGTCAACCATTCAGAATGCAGATATGATCTATGTCATGGAAGATGGACGACTTCTAGAAAGTGGCACACACCAACAACTCTTGGCTAAGAAGGGAGCTTATTCAGTGTTAGTTGGAGGTCAACAGTTTAAGAAAGGGGAGAGCAGCAATACCCAAGACGTGGAAGACAAGTGACGTGTATCCTGGTGTATTATGATAAATTGTGAATTTAATGAAAATTATATTTTACATACATTAATATGCTTCTCTATTTTTATATTTATGATTATGTGAAACATGGTGAATCACATAAAATAGATCAAATTTGTTTATTGTTGTCTACAATATAGACCTAGCCTGACACAATATTTTCATTGCATTAGAATAAATAGTTTTCATAGAATTTCTCGTTCAATACATTTTTGATTGGTTTTTGTTTTGGCTTTTTTCCATTAACTTTTTGTTTTGGGGTGTTTGTTTGTTTGTTTGGGGTTTTTTTGGGGGGGAGCGGGTTGATAAGGTACATGCTTTATTTGTTTGTCTTTTGAGTTTGGAGAGTAGGGGATGGGAGGGGCATTTATATTCTTCTTTTTTTTTTGAATAGCGGGGTAAGGACATTGCAACTTAACTACATGTATGCCATATGTACACTTAATTAATTACCATGTCATTTATTATATTGTATGCTGGATTTGGATTTCCACCTTGCACACTCGGTTTCATCCTTCATCCACTCTAACAATTTGCAATCATGTGCACAATGAAGCGATTACTTAGAACATTATTTTGCGGGAGTGGGTACTTGAAATTCGTCAAACATTATAATTGAGATAGTGCTCAAAGTAATGTTTTGATTGCGTTGCTGTTTTGAACTACCAAAAAAATATTTTTTTAAATAAATAAATAAATAGTAATAACAAAGAAAGAAATTTTATTGTTGTTAAGTATTTTGTTATGATTTTGTTCTTATTACAGGGCATTTAAGGCATTATAGCACCGATAATGCCCTTCACATTCATATTAGGATGTAATGAATAAATCACTGCAAAAACATTAACATGACCAAAGAATCACTTTTCTATTTTGTTCAATTTGTACTTTGTAACAGTTCACAATGATATATATATATATTTAAAAAAGGCAAATGTCAAGGTACACGGGAAAACCCTTCACTTCCTCCCCGGAATAAAAATTTAGATAATGGTTGGACCTAAATCTATCAATTTTTCTGAGTACGTTAAATTTTATTTGAGCTTATTATCTTCACCGGTTCAAAAGTTATGGGAATTTTAGTGAGCCAAGGTAGCAAATTTCATTGATGAGAAAATCGAGTTTAAATTTGGAAAACAACAATACAAGGAGATAGATTGGCTCGCAAAAACTCAAAATTAAATCTTTTTGAAGTTTGTTATTGTAATAAATCTACTAACAGGATGAAGATTGATAATTAGACTATCAGATTTGTTAAAATCAAAATTTCATTTGAAATATCGATTTGTTAAAATCAAAATTTCATTTGAAATATATTGTGAGTTTGGAAGGCCCAAGCATGAAATTAGCTTTTGCGACATGTGATGGGTTTTCTTGTGCATGCACACAACTGTTCATTTCAAATACGAAAAAAGAAACGAAAAATTATATTTGATGTATGCGTGAATCAATTTGTTGAGATGTTAAAGAAGATAAACGTTGCCATACTTTTGATTAGTTGCTTTTTGGTTTTTTTTTACCTCAGCTTTATTTATTTGTTTGGGTTTTTTTAAACCTTTGATGATGCTTAAAAACCCACTTTGAATTACATATCATCACTGATATCATGAACTGATGTAACCCACATGCTGACTCATTTTGAGATGATATTGTCCAGATTTTACTTTCATTACGTTTTATAACCTGCTAAATTCTTGATCGACAGTAGGTATGATAATATTGATAAACGATAAATTTCAATAAAAAACATAGGCTACATTATGAAAAACTTAAATCCACATATATTTAGTTTTCTTACGTAATACAGTACGGTAATATCTAAACATAGATTATTTTGTTTGTGCTGTATTGACAGTAATACTCAACCTAGATGAGTCTTGTCAGTTTATTTGAAGAAGAAGAAGAAGAAAAACTTCAAAGTATTCCCCTGCAAAAGTAGTTTAATGTGAGTTATGCCAATTCATGATTCCATCGAAAATATGAACATGTGTGTGATTAATAAATTACATGTATACGAAGTAAATATTATAAAGTCACGTCTCTCTAATCAAGACACACCCATTCCCAACTATTTGTCCGGATTACAGAATCATCGGGATAATAGAATTATTGGTCAGAGTCAGTGTACGTCATCATCGTTAGACCTCAGAATTATCTTGTTGTCATCACCCATGTATATCTATCGTTGGTTGGTGTACCAGGTGTGGTCAATAATTGGTCCTGATGCAATGAAACATTACCGACGTAATTAACCACCTGTTAGGCATGTTAAGGGCTGCTCGCGAATATCAGCATCTCTCACTTGACCATGTGCGGGTCGTAAGAGGCGATCAAGGGAACGGGAGCTTCTTCTCCCATCTGTCCTATCTTCTGTCTATCGGACTGTTTTGTCCCCTCAGAGGAGGGAGGATGTTTTGCTGGGGAGGGAGGAAGGCATATAGCTGGTGGCCATCCCCCATTTGTGTGCATTGCTCGACTATACTGTCAGGGTCACTTGTTAATTAGAGGGACCGAGTACTTTTGTACACAAAGGGCGTTAGGAAAATCCTGGGTGGTCTTTGCATTGTAGTGCAATTTTTGGGACTTGATGGCCATCATTATTTAGGTGTTTTGTTTTTGAGATGATTTTTTTTTTCTCTGTAAATCATCTCTCCATTTATTTATCTTTATTATTACATGTATATGTATTGTATTTATCATTTCAAGTGCCTCTTTTCCTCCTTGGCGACCTTTTTCCCTCTTCTAAAATCTATTTCTTCTACTTCTGCTTATATCATTTCAATAGCTTATCATCTTACTTTTTCATGGGCTTTGAGATAACCTTAGTGGTTGACTGAGCCCTTAAACTCCATATAACTAACTCACTCACATGACCCATAGATTAAGTTTGCTGGCCCAACCGGTGTGTCTATTGTCCGGATTGACTTTGTGGTGGACCCCACACAATGTTTGTTTGATTTTAATCGTGATGAGTCAGTTGTGGTGTTAAGGGCATCATATGGGTTTGAAGAGCCATTAGAATGCAAGTTTGGATATTCGTATGTTAGAATTTAGAGTAAAATTATTCAGATAATAGAAGCAAAAAATCTATGTATTCTAAATTAGGTGCTTGGATCCAGAATCAAGAATTTCCAAGTAAGAAATATTCTGTCCCCAACTCATGTGTTAGGATTATGGAGAATTCTGGATTAGGGATATGTGACTCTATACTCTATGTTTTTATACCGATGAGAACGAAGAGAAATCTGAATATTGTTGTTGTTTTGTTTGGTTTGTATTTGACAATCATGCCATTCTATTTAAATATTTCATAAATTTGATAAAATATTAATTATTACAAAAATTAGATCTACACGTGTTCCCAAATTGTAGATAAACAAAGAAAAATGAAAACGTTGCAACATGAGTCTCAACTCGATGTATCACATTTCTATATCAATGATGAGCATGCAATTGATTGATTGGTTTCTCTTCCCTTTTCCTGTCATTACTGTCAATAACGAATTTAATGTTTTTAAATTTGGAATTACTATTAGTAATATATATATTGTCACATGTAAAACATTTATTGTTGTCTAAATAATAAATAAAACAAATGATGAAAACAATTATTTCACAGATAGTGTCACTAGCTGATATCATTCACAATTTTAGTGGAGTGGTCAGTGGTGGTGGCCTAGTGGGTAAGACAGTTCAAACTCCAGAAAAGTTTTCAGCCTTCATCACTAACATTAATTAGTCAGTTGGGCAACATGGAGGGATCGAATCTTGCTAGGCCCAAATGTTCTCGATGGCGACAGGTCATTAGCAATAGGTCACTTTGTCCCGCTTACCTCAATTAACTCAGGTGTGAATGAGTACCTGGCAATTAAAACAGCTTTGCTCATGTCCGAATAATGTAAATATGTGCCTGACATGACAAGCCTTTCCTATGAAATCTGAAGTACATGTAATTTAACGACCTTATGGTGATATCTTCAACAGCCCTCAGTTGCACTCGTTTTGTATCGTCACCCTCACTTTGGACTTCAGCAAATGTTGTTGCAACCCTGATAAAATGAGGCAGCTACTTCATAGAAATTAAAATGTGAATGCACAAAAAATGGTCGCATTTACATGAAAGTTGTCTTGATGTGTTTATACAACTTTCCTTTTCTTCAAATAAGGTTACATGTCTAAATTTTAAAAGATTCTAGATCTATATAGAGAAGTGGATATCTAAACTATAGCATCGTGAATGTTGGCCCCATGAAAACAAGACTAAAAAGACCAGCTAAAGATAGATAGAAATATGATCCAATAACCAAAATCTACTTATCTTAAAAATCTGTATTGCACTGGCAATTTTTGTAATTTAGTGTGATTAAATCATGATTTCTGTAATGATTACATATTTTCTGTTTAACTTATGCAATGCCAACACAACTACTACGAATAAATGTCCCCCCCAATTTCTCAAGAACTCATCACGTACAATCAAATTACTTAAACACTAAAACAAAGATCATCAATGCAAGGCATATCTGGATGAATTTATTTCCAATTCATACGTCATATATATTCATGATAAAAGAATAAGTATTTAAGACTGTACACAATTATAATTACTCTGGTACATATATCTTCAGCAATTAAATAGATGAAAGAGTCTATAAGTATAAGGAGATAGTAATAATGATTAGCTATTAGATATTCTCACTCATAACTGATAAACATTAAGAGTAAAACAATCACGCTCATTTTATTTCCTGAATTAAATTGACATGACCCTTAATTTAATATTATTATTATTATTATTATTATTATTATTATTATAGTCTAAATATCTCACTTCAATGACTAACATTGAAAATAGTAGCACACATCCATCACAAGAATGCTTTTAAAAAAAACTGCAAATTAAAAGAAATAACAAAATGGGAAAATTTGAACAAAGAAATCAAATTATACATCAAAATATAATATCTATTTCAAAGTAGTAGGCCTACCTAGAAAACCCTTAAAGAAAAGGCTAAAAATTTGATTTTCTGATTTGATACATTAAACCCCGTGCTTTTAACAGTAAGGTTATGAAAGCATTTTGCAACATACACAACAACACAAGGTCCCTGAAAACTATGAAAACTGGTCATGAAGGGAGATAACTGAGCAAATGTTGAATAACATGAAAATCATTCTTTTAGTCAAGGAAGGAAGAAAAAAAATTAAATTACAATTTTTAAAAATTAAGAAAAAAAGGATGCTGCTTAACATTATAATGACAACACTAGAGTATTACATGGCTGAGTTGTGTTGATAATGGTACCATGTACGCATTTTCTGGAATTTGCATTTATAATCAACAAGCATGATATCCCGGTCATTTGCGATCAATACGATTCATAATCAACTATTGCCATTCTCTCGACCAATCATAATGGACTTATAGCTACGATCTCGACCAATCACAACGAACTATTTTCAACAGATCTCCTTTATAAAATTAGATGTATATTTCAAACTACAATTTTTTTTTTCTCACTGTATAAAATAAATCTTGCGAGTAAATATCAATTAACGATTAATGATATCGCCTCTTCAAAAAAATATCAGTATTATTGAATTAATGGAATTTTTCTTCTCTAAAATGTCTCTCCCACCAGATTCGTATTTGCTGACATTAACGATAATAATAGAAAACAAATGTGGAACAAGGGGGGATAATAGAGAAAGCAATACACAAATACTCCATGAACACAGTAGTCAAATGATGTGTGAAATAAAGGAAAGAAGCATAGCACAGTCGCACTTCAGGTCAAAGTCAAATTGTTCGTCTCTTTCACATTTTCAACAATTAACATATATAATTACACATCTCGATATACATAATGAAACTTCAAGAATAGTACGGTAGCAATTTTGTGCATAACTTTTATATTCATATATGCAACCATGCATTGTTTGCGACAATCTCTAGGCAAGTGAATAACAGGCATCATTCATACCAACAATTCTTACTACATACAAACCTGCACATTGTTATTTCCGTATAACATGATACGTATAAATTCAAAACAATGTTTAGTCCAGACGAATATTCAAGCACATTGTTTCAGTGCAATTCAGGGCGATTTTAAGTATAATTCTAAAAATTACAACTTTATTCAGTTCTACTATTTCCTGAGACTAAAAAATACATAAATATTAAAGCTGGCATCCTATTTTGTTTCATTTATTTATATTTTACGCTCAGATTGATAAACGATGATGATTAAGCCAATTTTTATTTGTGTCAAGGACTAGCTACAATAAGGTGCTCCTTCAATAGTGCTTTCATTATTCTTATCCCTCCGGGAAACAAGACTTTATACTTCTCTACTCGTGTGTATACATAGATGCATCAGGGTCGCACAAAATGAAGGAAAGTGACATATGCGTTGTTTTCTTCATCTGCATTAGTAGCTATAATAAATTGAACTTCCTATTTATTAAATAGTATTTTCAATGTTTTTGCTTTTGTTGATAGTTCGACTTTGGTTAAAGGTTACTCAACCGACCCATTACACCTACACCCGTAGTAATCAGACAGGATAATCCTGGTGAGCTCTATTTTTATTTGTCTATACCTGTCATCCCATCATTCAGTACATATCTACAGACATATTTATTCTTTTAACAGGTTAACCATAAATGATCTTATGATTCTTTTATACAACCTGAAAATAGCCGTCTTAATTTTAACAAGAATTTATTCCCAAATATAATGTATGCCTATTTATTGTAAAGGGCCTAAAGCTTCTTTTGGGATTAGCGTGCTATAGAAATTGTTTTATTATTATTATCATTTGTGTTTTGATAAAATTTTACAATTATTGCTGAGCAATAAGGCTTTCACAAAGTCAATGTATCCCTTGCCAAGTGTAAGTAAAACGATGTAAATCTAGATGGGGGTTAAACGATGCAAATCTAGATGGGTAGCACAAATTAACCGACCTTATCCTTTAATTAATTGCTTGCACAAGTATCGTACCAAAAATTCAATTTGATCCTTTTAAAACAATCACATTACTCTAAAACTCACAAATCATACAACAGAAAACATTGCCTATTCATTCCCTTGAATCTGAACAAAACATTTATCAGTATATTGATACGTACATGAAATCTATATCCGCATTAGCTCTGTGCAATACCATGTATAAAAACTATAAAATCACCTATCTCGACTTAAGAAACGAAAAGGGAAGCTAAATAAATGCTTATTTTGATGCTCGATTTGATTCATGAAATACACTTATGTCGAATGATCTCTTTCTCTTTTTTTCACGTGAAAAGTAGTCTTTCGATGAGGAGCAACTACATTTGTCGTAAATTATGACACGGGATATGTGAAGGGAAAGAGGTACAGTGTCGTCTTAAAGAGTCATGTAAAGACTTCACTGCACGACGACGTTCTCATAGATGAGTCTATTAGATATGGAATCGATTACAGTGAACGGACTTGGTAAAAAAAAAAACAAGTAAAGTTTGGAACGTCATAACAGCGTTCGTACTGTTTGGGATTTTTGCAGGATGGAGACACCACATGCATACAAGGTTTGAAAATAAAGCCTGAAAATTTAAAAAAAAAAAAAAAAGGTAAATATAATAACATTAGGGAAAAGGGATCCATTACATGGCTTGTGTCCGTTGTGAAAGAGCCTGGAACAAATCCTTCTTGAAGGCCGCTTGTTGCTTGGGGTCTTGGATACCCGCGTAGGAACGTAAACCATTGACGATATCTTTGGTCTTGCCAAAATAGATGCTATTTAGGGTGCTGCGAATTTTGTTCTCCATTTCCTGGGGAGTCAAAAATAATTATTTTATTTTAAAAAATGAACATTATGATAATATCACATATAAAAATAAATAAATAAAAATATAAATAAAATTCCACTATTTCATCCCAGAAGGGATTGTGTCTTTTGGTATTTACCGCCACCGAGCGTCAGCTGTAAGTACAGCGGCCGCAAACGTAGGCAATTCATGTAAATAACCTTGCCCAAGAATTAAACACGATGTCTCCAAAGAGATTCGAACCCGCGACCTTTCGCATGCAAGTCCAACGGCTTAACCGTTCTGCCACCGTGCCACTAAATATTGTACAGGACCAACAGGGGACAATGAATTGTACCACTGAGCTTTGCTGAAATATATTTTTAAAAATAATAATAATTAATAAATATACCCCATCGAGTTGGATTGAGATCAATAAAAATGTAAGCTGATAGAGACGTATTTATTCTTTCAGGAAAAGAAATGTTCTCATAAGCCATATTCAATGACATTTAATGCAGGGCTGCCCACCTGTTATTTACCGTTTTAGTAATATGATAGTTGAAAATTAGTAATCTGAGAGAGAAAATAGTAATTGTACAGCGATGTTATGAACCCGGAGAAGTCTTTCTCAACAAATGATAAAGACAAAGAAAGAGATAGATCTAAAGCGCCTGGACCGCCTGTAGTAATATTGCATGGTGTGTTCGCTTCAATGCCTAGATCTACTACCACAGTCTTGAAGGAACAGCGATTTTTTGATGAGCTAAGTGCAGAAATTAAGGTCGGAGACATAAATGGACCGTCCTTTGAGGCGCGATTTTGTTTTTTCCCCTGTAAAATCCTAAAAATCGTAATGTTGACAATTACGATCGTAGTGGCAGAAAACTATGATAATCAGCAACAATTACAAATGTCATGAGGAGGGGGGACAATAAAAAAGAACCAGGTGGGCGTTTTTTATCATCTTGACCACAAAGTGCGCAGGTTGGGGTCTGATCGGTTATACTGAAATTCTGGTTATATTAAAAATTTTAGACTTTTTTTTTAGTTTCAGAATAAACGGGTCCGACTGTATCAATAAAAGATGAAACATAATCATTGCCTTACCTCTACCATTTTGCCAATATTGACTATATGAGGGGAATTATCATTTACAGGGGCATCGCTTTCAGTCTGAAAAAGTGTAAAAAAATAATAATAATAAATTGATGGGAAATGAAAATTTTAAGTCAATGATTTTGGGTTGGGTTGTTTTTTCCCCCATCTTATCATGAAAATGTTCTTTCTTTAGCTCTTCTTGTGGCAATTTATTTTCTATTTCTATATTCCTTCTCTAATCTAACTTAACCCTATTCCATGACTGCTTTTATCCATCGTAATGCCTACATCACCAAGACATTTCAGTTAAAAAAAATATAACACTATGTGGAAGTTCTGGGTCATGGTGGCCCACGGTTGGTAATTAAGTATAAAACCAAATTCATTGACAAATGATCAGTTTTGTCATTTCTTTTTGAACCAAATGAGGGTGTGTTTTATAAAGTCAGGAGGTTTTTGAAGAAAGACCAATTTTCAGTGTTCTACGCCTTCTGATTTCTAAGATAATAAGGAAAATCTAACGCTCTAGGTCTGTATAACCCATGGTCGGGGAATAGGGATAAAGATTTTATGACAGCAACATTTGTCGTTCTCTATTCCTTCCTTTCACCTAAAATCTCAAAATGCCAAAATAAAGCTTGATGTATAAAGAAAGATATGAATATCATAAATTATAAATCAGATCTAGGCTACACAAGTGACAAATGATATAGTTAACAGTTAAATAATTTCCTTTGAAAAGATGAATAGAACAATATCATTAAATGAATTTCTTTCTTGAATGTCTTTGCCACACCATTAATAATAATTAATACAATATAAAATAAGAATTTTTAAAAATGATGTCCTTATAAAATAAATAACATGACATCAATTTCAATTATTAGAATTAGGTCAAAGGTCTCTTTTCACTATGCAAGATCTAAATTAAAGTGAGAATCATAGATACCTGTCTCATTAGACTACCTCCTAGGTTCATGGTACCCGACCCTTCTTTGCTTGTCTGTAACCAAAGCATGACAGTGGAGGTCAGCTTATAGTGGGCATTCTTACCACTGGATTTCTCCTGGAGGCGATAGAAAATACGATCAGTTAAAGAAAATAAGATGTATTCAAAGAATCATCGTCTTTACTGATATAAAAATAGCCCATTATCGTGCAACACTTTAATAATAATATTCAAACTGAAATATGTCATCCAGCAAACTAAGACGAGGGTTTTAAATAGAATACATTTCGTTCATAAAAAGCGTGGGTTATCAGGTGAAAAATTAAACTGAAACAAACCCGTAACTAAGAGCAAGATATGACATATTATAAACATGCAGTGTGGTATAAAAGGCAATCACTTTAATGATGGCTCTATGGCCTCTTATCTAGTATCTAAAGTATGCATTACTGTTGAGCCCGCTTAATCCAAATCGGTTAGGTTTCTGAACAAAATTTGGATTAATCGGGAATTTGGAATAACCGAAAATGCCTATTATCATGTAGTGGGCTTCAAATTTTGGATGTATAGCATGTAAAAAGTGAAAACATAGCCCTCTGCATTGTATATGAGCTTGGGACCATCAATGGACCTTTTCTCTTAAGGGAAGACATCATGTCAGCCGACGAATCTAGATTCACCACTCGTATTTAACCTATTTTTTTCTATCCGGACGTAGATAAGTCAAGACGTCTAAACACCGCTTCTTTGAACACATTTCCTTTAAAAAACGTGTCTAAACCACTGTCTAGCACAGGTCCTAAGATGGAAATAAATCCAGTCAAAAATCAAATCAAAACTTCACAATTGATCTACACTGACCAAAAAAAAATATTTGGATTAAGTGGGTCGAGGCGGTAAAAATGTAGATTAACCAATCATTTTATATAGTAAAAATTCAATTTTTTCAACACATTTGGAATGACCGGGTTGCACTGTATAAGAATTCAGTTTGTATTATTATTATTCTTCCTTTTGGAAACAAACGTTGTGCACAATATCGTCACTAGAAAACTAAATTGTAGACAATTGTGTGTATACATCCTTAGCAAACATAAAGCAAGATTGCATGCAGTATAATTTTGTTCCCATCATGATGTAAAAAAATGACCTCATAACAAAACAAAAAAACCCAACAAAAAAACACATAATAAAATAAATACTGAAGCTAAAAATGAAGCTAGAAATAAACTTAATAAAGAAGCTAAATATAATTTCATAATTAATGTTTAAAAATTGATAACTAGAGATTCTCAATAAATGTTTTTTAATTCACCTGAACTTCAATGACGTGAATGGAATCCCAGCAACCTCTGATAATTTTTGAGCCATCACCGGCTTTCTTAATCAAAATAACACCTGCAAAACCATGGTTTAAATCCCAGAGATACACAGATGACACACCCCCTTCAAAGTACATCTCACGGTACTGATCAAAGGCATTATTGGCTTCTACTTCAAGTTTCCGCAAAGCTTCTGAGGGCATGGTTCCGTCATCCAGGGGAGGATCATAGGTGTTGCTCCAAGGAGATCTAATTAACAGGAAGATAAAAAAATATATATATACAAAAATGGACTTCCAATGCAACAAATCATCTTTACACACAAATGAGATACTCTTCGATTCTCAAATTAGTTAAAGGCGACAGTCCCCCCCCTTCATTTTGAAAACAATTCAAAACTTCTCTCCAGCATAACGTCTAATCAGAAAATTAAGACCCATGTGAGAAGAGAAGTATTTCTGCCTTCCACAATCTGATAGAATAAGTTTACAATAAAACAATAATAATAAAAATGATCACTAAAAAGAATATATCATCGGTGTCGCAAACATTATGCGTAAGTCGAAAATCTGAGAATTGGACTTAAGTGAAATGCTTGCGACAGTGACAATATCAAATTTGCCACAGGATCAGATCAAGTGGTTTTGTTCTACTCTCACGCTTTATATCACACAGAAGATTAAGATTTAATAGGAAAGAAGTCCCACTCATGAACTACGATCTTGATAATCATACAACATAAGCATAAAATAATAGCACTGCCATAAACTAACAATGGTAGTAAATCAAGAAACAATTTAAATCTTTTGAACGTTTGATATCAACCAGTGAATGACTTACATTGACAATAATTTATATGAAATGAAAATGTAGGTATTTCACATAATTCGTTATAAATCTAAATTTGTCATACATGACACACATCCTAAAATAACTACTCATAGAAATATTACAGATGATACATAGAAGATATACCTGTAGGAATCACCATCTCTGTTATAATCACACAACAAAAAGTCTTTGCCAACAGTCTTGTCCCTGACAATCTTCAAGGGTTGGTCCACAGAGGAAAGTAAGTCTTCACACAATGGAGGGACCTGTGCAGAATTGAAAAGTAATCATCAAAAACACTAAATGGGTGTGTGGGGGAGTGGATAGCTCAGTGGTTAAAGTGCTCAACTACCTTCTGCCCTGCTACACTTAAGTTGCTGAGATAAAGAGCGCCAAGTCCTATTACAGACGGACTATAATCTAGGAGGTCCCATTTATAATAAAAGCATGTAAAAGAACCCTTGGCTGTTTACAAGACAGTCTAGGAAAACCCGGATATCACCAAAGTAGTGGACATGGGTAAAATTCAATCAATGCAACTATATGGGTGTACCATTTAAAAATGGGAGTCTTATTTCTTTTAATATTTGACAGGGAGATTATCACTGTGAACTAAAAATTAATAGCCATATTGTACTGATGTAACGACAAGCACTTCAGCTCAGAACCAGAGTACACCTTTTCAAAACGAGAGAAACATTACCCTGGAGTTGTGTTAAAAATTACATATTATAGAAACAAATTCTGTCCCATGAAACTCCATAGTGATTCAGTAAGTTAATTGATAACTTGAGAATTCAATTATGAATGTTCCACTGCATATGATTCTAAAAAAAATTGATTTTTTTTAACGAAAATAAAAATTAAATGATGTTCTAATGATAGAAATTTTACGAACTCTAAAGCACTGATTGAAATATCAATTAGAAATTACTTACTAAATCAATGAGATCACACAAATTCTTTTCAATTTGTTGTGGTGGCAGTCGCCTCATCAAATCCAAGGCACAATCCAACTGCTGTTCTGTCTAAAAGAGAGCAACCACATGACAAATTAAGATTCAATAGGAAAATATCTCTATTTGTCCCAATTGGGAAATTCGTCAGCGATCAATGCATCCACGGACAATAATTTGTCATTTTCACTGTCACTGAATATTGTACAATATTAAGAATAAATAAATAAGTTTTATTATATATGTGGCCTGTTTCTTCGAATCGGAACATGTCGCATGGTTTTGAGTTGCGAATATCACGAGAAAGCCTAAATTCTGCACTTTAATATGATACCAACTTTATGAAGACTGGACATTACATAAGATATGGCGAGTATTATAATTGGAGTAGGTCAGAAAACCAAGTTTTGAAAATAATGGCGATCAAAGATGGAGAGTCATTTTCACTGGTTTCGAGGATGGACAGATACCAGGTAACTGTTGATTCTATTGACCGATTTGCATTAAATTGTGTATTCAATTAGTATATGATACTTATTATTGAAAATCAACAATTTTATCATTTTAGATTAGAAGGCAAGACAAAGCACTTTTCTTCTTTGTCAACATAGACGTTTCATGGCTGCAAATTTTTGCTCTCAGCCCAAATTTAGTTTGCCCGCCTGACCGCAATAAATTATTTGTCAAGTAGGCATTCCTAGGGTATTTGTTTCTAAAGCTGTCAAAAAGCTGATGAAAAGGGGAACCGAAAAAGTCCCTAGTTTATCATTAAATCAAACATGTTTAATTCAAAAACTGTAACATTTAGTTTTTATGACAGTTAAAGTTTTCATTGTTTGTAAACGACATTTTAAACAAAAATTTGATGGAGTCACTACTTTTATCTTTAAGCCGCTATAGCTCAAAATGGCTTGCACGACATGTTCCGCTTTTGTGAAACAGTCACGTATATATATATACAAAGCAAGTGGGTGCAGAACAATTGCAACCGAGTGACTCTATTGCATTATTCATTGCGACCAAGCAAAATAGGCGCTTTTCTGTTGAAGAAAATTATAGAGAGACATTTTATAAAAATCTTCTCCACTTCGAACCTCTCATTTAGTCACAAACATCAAGACAAAGAGATATTTTTGGATCAAAATCCAAGACAGCATTTTGACTCAAAATAGTCCAAACAATATACAATGTAGATCTAGATCTAGATAACTTTTTTAAATAAAAGGAGAGAAGAAAATAATTAGAAGACATTTCGGAGAAATTAAGTCACAACCATTCGATTTTAATAGAATTCAGATCTAAACTAGGCTCTAGATTTATATTATAACAAGCTGGGTTCCCGGCTTCGCTCGTGGAAAAAGAGTACTTGGATGCATTAATTAAGAATAAGATATTGCTGTCCACTCCGCTAAAGCTTAATGCTTTATTAATCTAGATCTAGAATAAGAGAAAATATTGAGTGGAGAGTTAGATATTCTTTTTAAAGGCATACGGATTCGCGTGGTAGTTTTGCTATATTATTGCTTTCAATGCCGACTCTACTTTCGCCAGATCTAAATAGATCTAGCTACCCTTTCACTGCTG
>JASKDV010047844.1:0-15851 GCA_032466395.1 Aegires albopunctatus | reverse complement strand
GAGAGAGAGAGAGAGAGAGAGAGAGAGAGAGAGAGAGAGAGAGAGAGAGAAGAGAATTTGAGGCAGAGACAGATAAATGTATGTGAACTTATATGTGAACATGACAACTTATCTTAAAAGGGATTTACCTCTCTCCTCTTCCGTTTCACGCACATTATTCTTGTTATTACGCATGGTACCCGTAAAAAATTTATAGAAAATAATCAGAATGATTTTTACGGCAAGGGGCGTTAAACTTGAATGAAAATCTTAGTTTTTAGTTGACGAGAAGTAACTGCAAAATGCACTAAGTGGCAATGAGGAAGATTCTTTAAACTGCATGTCTGTGGCCGCTACATTGCGTCATGTAGACAACCCCGTGAAATAAACCTCCAGGAAAGGAATCCAGACAAAAAGTTGACAATATAGCGATGAATACAATGGTTTGATTGCAAAGAGTAACTAAAGAATAACAATTTTGGACGTTGAACTTGAAATTATACCTACCTTTGAAACTATGACATTTCCTTCAAATACGGAATCTTAAAAGCTTATTATTTCGCCTCCTGTAGTTTCTATTTGAAGATTTTTCAGGTTTGGCATTTTTCAGGGATTAATTGCATGCTTTCTAGTTAAAGTTAGGGAACGTTTAATAGTAAGACATGTTTTAGAGTCATCTAGATCTCTGCCCTTGAAAGTCAAACAATACGTTTCCCAACTTGTTGGTCCAAATCGTAGTCGACCATATTAATTTAAGACGAAAGAAGTGAATTAATTCATATCAAACTCTAATTTTGTTTGATATGTTAGATTGAAGCCCAACTTGTCAATTTCAAAAAGTACAATTCTTATTCACTCATTGATCAATAAGCCTCCGTGAAACGACAATCCCAAAGTATAATCATGTTGTATACAGTCAGAATCCCTTTTCTAAAATTTCCAGGGTTGACCTGACATTCTTCAATTTTTGACAATATTTCCAAGAAAATTTCTTCAACTCTATCAGCTTGGTACGAGTACAATGAAAGAAATAGAGCAAACAAAACGAGGAAAAAAACTCAATATAGATCAAAACTAACAGATTTTCTTACAATTCAAGGGGAATCCCAACAACAGAATAGTATATTTCTTACAAGAAAATGATGTCATGTATTATTTAGGACACATTTCAAACATCAATAATTTGGATTTGCTGGTTTGTTATTAAAAATATGGTTTACTTTCTAGTCTTGTTTTTGGTGTGTTGTGAATTTTAAAATACCCTGTTTTCCGCGACTACCAGGTGAATTAAAAATTAAAATGTTATTATTACTTGTACATGGAAATGAAATTACTATAATATGACTAAATACTAGAAGATGATAATCGTAATACATGTATTGAAAGACTCAATTGCAGTGCATTTCATCACAAAAACACAATATATTTACAATCTAATTCAAAGAGCAACTGTGAATTTTAGAAAAGAGCTTATCGCATGATACGCTAGGATCGTAATTATTGTAGCTGCTCTTTTCTATATTTTATACGATTAAAATGTTTGGCATTCCACTAACACTTATCCAATGAATTAAACGTCGTATTTCTTTCTTCTTTCTACCTCGTCGGATCATTGTGACAAGATAATAGCTAAAAAAAACAATATAAAAAAACAAAACACAACCAAAAAAAAACAAACTCATCTCTGCTGCAAAATAAGAAATGTGATCGACAATCGGCACTCATCCGAACAGGTGTTTTCATCCGTAGGTGCTGGTGGTGGCTGTTTTAGAGCAGTGACCCTATACCTCGAAATCTTTCTCTCTCCTTTATTTCCATCTAAAGAGCTCAGAGCCGAGGGGTCTCCTCTTGCGATTCAGAGTCTCCCAGCCATGTCATACAATATTGTACGTGATCAGGAATTTCTTTTCATAACGGCGAATTGGCATTATGATAGAGACATGTCTTACGTTCTTCACATCACGCGTGGTTGATTAGAGAAGCGCAAAAGTTAGATCTATGTTGTCCCGAAATGACATTGCATTTAAGTTGTGACACTCAACTGACAAGATATCTTCTCTTTTGGAGGCCACACATCGTGGATATCTTAATACAACGTATGTAACCAGCTTTACCTGAAGATAAATACATGTAATTTGCAGGATGTTATAAAAGCTAAACCTTTTTTTTTCTGACAAATGTTTACGTCATTCATTAAGTTGTATTCCTTGATATATAGGAGGTCCATCTCTTGACAGTTATAGTCAGCGGCGTCAGGTGGGGTGGGGCTTTGGGGCTTCAGGGCTTCAGCCCCACCATAAAGTTATACTGTGCTTTATTGCCTTTATTATGAGCCAAGCATGCACTTTATAAGAATACATGTCGCATTAGGTAAACAATCAATTAACCCCAGTCTCCGCTTTACCCACGTGACCTCACTGGTTTTAGCAATTGGTTATTGTACTATTAAAAGCACTGATTCTTTCTAAGCAAATCGCAAAACAGTTATGTTCTTGGATGATATTTTTCTCTCACTTATTGCTGTAGTTGTAGGGATAATATTATAATGATCAAGTTGCTACGTCCAGCAGCTGCGTCAAAGGAAGAATATAACTGTTGTTCAGTTGTTGGTTTCGAACTGAGGATATTTTAGATTCGAAATACTCATTGCAATTTTCTTAACATTGGGGTCCTGAAATCGACTCTTAAAATAGTTGTTCCTTTAGTCCACTCAGGTGAAGAGCTACCGATTAAGAGGATGGTAAAAACTTTGATAAACTGTCATGACATCTTATCCGAAACAAAAGATTAATTAGCACTCACGGCGTTGGAATAAGTTAAGGTTCAATGGGCATATTGTTTCTTACAAAGCTTGTAGACAGCCGGAGACAAAAGGACAGAGACCACACACACTTCCGTATAATTGCACATCAACAGGATAGAGAGAGAGAGAGAGAGAGAGAGAGAGAGAGAGAGAGAGAGAGAGAGAGAGAGAGAGAGAGAGGGAGAGGGAGAAGTTTGTTTATGGGTGGAGGGGAAGGAGAGAGTAATGACTGAGATGTGGAGCAAATGTTGAAAAAACAAAAAGATATTTAATGTAACATGAACACAGCAAGTTATCAGTCATGTTGTCAATGAAGGACAATTGGTTCATAATTACACAATTGGATGGGTGAGAAATGGGGGAAAGTAATTATTCAATACATGTATAAGATAACAGTATTATGTAAATACAAAATTTGTATTGGATTTTTCCAAAGTGTGTGATATAAAATCACCTTCTTGACTTAAGTTATAATCATGAATTGTAAGTATGGTAAGCCTAACTATTGCAAAATTTTAATAATTATTCATGACATCTATAAGCATGATAGAATAAAATGTTGAATATTCTGTCATAATATGTAGTCAGAAACTTAATATACAGTCATGAGAATAAAGAAACATTGATTAAGATAGCAAACAATTCCAAAAAGGCTTAAAAGGAAATCACTCCTTGAAATTGGCAGTATTCTAATAAAAACAGAAATTGTGGAACCTTAGTTGAAAGGGAAGGTCACTGTTGAGATCACTGTAAGGATCTAAACCATAAACAATTAAATGTGCAGCCCACTTATAACGACATTGGCTATATCAACATCCTGCTCATAGTAACCTTGTACGTGTATTATGAAATATCCGATATAGCTACATGACATTTGACACGCCTGCTTATACCGACATCCTGACATGGTCAGAGTTGGCAACATTAAGTCAAAAATAGCAGTCCAACGAGAACTCTTGGTTGCCACCAATAAAATTCAACTCGTTTAAGCTATCACAGCCAATGAAAATGCTCCCAACCCTTTTTAGGCCAAAACATTGGTCATCAGTTTATGATTGACCTTGTTGCATGGCTTTGCCTTCTTGTCTTTTTGAGTGATCTCTCTTTAATCTTCCTCAATTTTATCTCTTGATCAGATACATCCACTTTTGGTTATAACGACATAATATCCAGTCCCGATTATGTCGTTAAAAGTGAGCTGCACTGTACTTCTAGAAATTGAATTAGAAGTAACAGAGATGATGGAAGTTTTGTATTGTTTCTTTTTCTGTCCAATTTCATACTACCACTAAAAACGACCATGATTCATGATTTTGAGAACTCCTTGAGACAAACTTATTGAAAGTGTACTTTAACGTTAATATAGAAGGCTGATCTCATCATGATTAATGAGTTAGAATCAAAGTCCTTGTATTTCCAGTGTAATGCATCACACTGTCAATAATAAATCATTAATTGTACAATCAATTCAATGAAATGAAGTGGGATAATGCCTTGGAGCACCTTTAAAGTAGATCAGTTTTAGATATCATTATGGAAAATTTTGGTTCACAAAATATTGAAATACATTATATTGTTAATGATCCGTGTCTATTGTATGGACATAATAATTTAATAAATAGTTAAATAATTAAGTCATTAGACCTGATAATGAGAGGTTCAATCAATGCACTTGTTTGTTACATTGACTAGGAGAACTTTCAAAACCAATTACTCTAAAACTACAAATATTTCATTTCATTTCTCAAAAACACAGAAAAAAAGGGATACAATCTTGACTTGTTCAAAATCATTATAAATCTCAAAACATTACCAAAAAAATATAACTAATTTTGGAATGATAAATTAGATGTCTTATCGTAACAAGAATTTCAAAAGTGCAACACAATACCATATATATACACATGTATTACAGCATATATTATATCCACATTGAAAGACATTGGCCAATCTGGCATATGGACAATTAAAAGAAAGATCAAACAGATACGAAGTCTCTAATTAAAAAAAAAGTACTGCAGTACTGTTGACATCAAGTTGGGTTTTTTGTGTCTTATTAGTGGCTACCTGTCAATATTGGCCTCTTTTCTCTGTGATCTTAAGTGACCGCTATGGACAGGTTTGACTGCACATAACTTGTTATTGAAAGTACTTCAACCTTGCACTTACTCCTGAATGACAAAGCACTTAATTCAACAATACAGACAAGATTGTATACAATAAGTAAAAAGCATTAATTGAAACCAAGACTAATTATATAAAGAGTTAAAAGTCATCAGTCCTTGAAGTTCATTTTTGTTCTTTTTAGATAATAAGTACAGGATAATAACATAAACAAATATCCATTTTAATCATTCAAAAATTCTGAGTAATATATAAAACAGAAATACAACTGTTGCTTAAGCTTCTATGAATCCAGCAATCCACCATCCATCCACCTGTGAAAATCTTGACCCCAAACAAAAATAGGACGGTTATATTTATATTATATTATGTTGTAGATCACACAAGATGTTGACTTCTTTGATATGGCAAATTGAAAAAATTTTAAAATTCTTATATTCTTTAATCAGTTAAAACAAACAATAATATGTCAAAATTTAGTAAATACTTGCATAATATAAATTTCCAAAATCTTAAATAATGAGCATCACTTTAAAAAATCAAGAACAAAATATATTTAAAGCATTACAGAACATGAGACATAATGATTAAATAAAATTTTCCTAGAGATCATTAAGACACTTAACTCATATGATCTAACCAGCTAAAGAGAACAACATTAACCTAAAAGCTTGGGAAGGTAAAATATGAATTTTAAAATTTTTTTTTTCAAACTTTTGAACCCAAAAACATTTGCACCATCCTACATGTTAGTCCGCAGTTCAAGGCTAGAATGTTATACCTAAAAAATACATTTCCATTTTCCATGTTAAAAGACGTTGGGCATTCTGATATTCCAGCAGTTGAGGTTTGCAAAAGTAAAGAGAGTCATTTTAATGCATTGGACATTTTGAACCATGGGTGAGAAGATTGTTTTTATTTTTATTTTTGTCCTCTTCTTTGCACTCAGGTGAAGAGGATGATTCCTGTTTTATTAAAAGTGACACATCATAGCTACATCTTCATCATATGAGTTTGGATGATTTTCATAGATTTGTACAAAACTAGTCAATACATTGCACATGGTTGCTTATTAGCATAAAATGAACTAATTCACAAATAATAATGTAAAGTGTTTGCCCATTTTTGCATGAGCGACTGAATGTCACTTTTCTCCTTAAGTGAAAAGAATTAAATGAAAGATAATGAAAACAAAACTAATATGTGCAATAAAGAATAAAACCATAGGGCTGAGATAATGAAGCGTGATTAAAAAATTAAAACATGGCTATTTACCAGTAAATACGAAAATTGCCATAAAATGGACTAATGTTCTGGAAGCAAATTTCACCACTAATCTATATCTATCAATGGTTCCTGTTCTTTGAATCAATCCTTATTCAGAAAACAGAAACACCTTGACATTACTAACTGAACTGAAACTGTCAGTAATAGCTGAGTTGATAAACAAAATACTAAAACACAAAGCTATGGGAGTACTGTAAAAATATGAACATTTTGGCAGGTAAATGAGACATTTCCTTTCCTTTGATGTGGCAGCAGCCTAACGTTTAAATACAAAATAAACAATTATGATAAGATAAAGGACACCTCAAACTTTTAAGTAATGGTAAACATTGTTCGCTTGACCAGCTAAATACACAATATGTATTTGCAGTCAATCTAATACATTCCGTTCTCCACGACATCACCTAACAATGGCAAATCATAGTGAGTATTATTAGATCATGCTATACTGTTCTCTCTTCCTCTAAGCAAAGGAGCATTTTCACCGATATCATCAGAATTGTAAGACTCCTCCAAATTGGCATTGTTAATGGTTGCTTCCCTTGCACTTGGAATTTCCTACGGAATTGAAATAAAGATATAATTTGTTAGTATTAAAGCTAAAACTTTTCAATTAACACTTGTATTGAACCTAATGCCAAGGCCTCTGAGTGCCTTGTAAATAATTTTCACTTCCTCTGGCTGACAGCAACACAGAACATATGATGGGACAAGACTGGCAGCTTGTAAGGTGCACATACAACTTTTGGACGAGGATAACATTGACCTGATGGCAAAACTATGACACCCAGCCATCTATAGGTGGTGAATGAATACTGTTGGAGTTTTCTATTTTTTAATCTGAGCTAACTATAGGGGCCACTGATGCCCGTCATATTGATTTTACCTATGCACATGTATGAAATATATTGATCTCTATAAAGTGAAGTCTAAACTGAGGGTTGACTATTCAAAATGGGCCCAACTGAGGGCTATTATGTAATAAGTTAAAAGATACTCTCATAAGTCACTAAATTCCTTCCTTTGAGGCTGTGACATCTATACTCGAAACAATTACAATGGTCTCTTGATAAGAGTTTCCTAGTTTCCCAGATCAAAAGTAGAAACCTCCATACAAATACCGTTTGAGAAAGTCAAATGCCGAACTTTCCTGAACGTAGTAAATCATAATAAAGAGGAAGATACCATTATTTACTACAAGAGGGGGGTTCAAACTGAAGTTGTTTAATCACCTTTGGTTCTGGTTTAGTGGTGATAAAAGGTCATTTTCATCCTCATAATCCAGACCACTGTCAGACCACCAGTGCGTGCATAGCGCTTGGAGGTCTGCAAAACCTGCACACTCTAGAGAGTGCATAGCCCCACCCAGTCGGCTAATCCAGCATGCACTAGTGAGTGCATAACGCTTCCCGGGTTAATATAAATGAGTTTTCACAAAATAATCTGATCAAGCCCATCGTAAGGAAAATCAAAGTCAGAATTAAAAAGTTTAAAATATTGTCTTTTTCAATCGTGAAACACTTTCATCCAGGAAAAGCCAAGAGCATTAAATTAAGTTCTTTGCATGCATTTTCCTCACATTACTCAGATGTATATGTGGAAATGTGCATTTCCACATATACCAGGCAACAAAATTCGATATAACTAAAAGAAGTTGAAAAGGGTTTCACGGAATGAGAAGGTTTACCAGAAAACTTCTGTAAAGTGAGTAAAACATGACCACCATTACATACTGTGGGTATGCAGTACAGAAGTAATGCTATTGTTTTATTCATTGGTATGTCCTTAAAAGGTCTACAGTATAATACACTATAGCATATTTTCATCATAATAAAATGGGTACATAATAAATTACCTGCATCTCTTCACTGCGAGAACACCAAGGCATGCAGGGTATGTCCATCAATTGGTTGTACAGGGCTGTTCCAATTAACAGGAAGGCAAAGCCATCCACTGGTATTAGAAATAGCAGAAAAGCGTAATAAGCATAAAGCAAAAAAACAAACAAGGTAATCCATAAACACATATTACATATATGAGAATGTGGGGGCCTTTTTTGATTTTGTAAATCTCCCATCATTTAATGCACCTTGAACTCTCTGGAGGGAAGGCACAATAATGCTTTGCATTTATTCCTATCAATTATTATTAGTATTAATATTATTATTTATATTATTATTATTATCATTAGTAGTGTTATTATTAGTATTACTATTATTATTATTATTATCATTAGTAGTGTTATTATTAGTATTACTATTATTATTATTATTATTATTATTATCATTATCATTTCTCCCGAGAGCTCAAGGCGCATCACAATAATCATCATAAACACATACTAATCTAGAATCTATAAACCAAATGCATTAATTCCTAAAATGGCAAATTAGCTTTGAGACAGGATTTGAATGTCTTTAAAGACTCTGCAAATTGAATATTCTGGATAAAATGTTTCATATCTCAGCAGTCTGCAACAGTAAAGTTTGCTGATCAAAGGTTTAGGGGTTAGTTATTGGTATACATAGTAAGTTTTTGTTTTGCGAACGCAGAGTTTGATTAAGCTGGTATCTACTAATCAATTGATATCATTGGACAGGATAGTCTAGTTCGTAAAAACATTGAAATAAAATTGTGACAATTTTATTGATGCATGATTTTGCTGAAAGCCAATGGAGGTTTTAAAGAACAGTTGTTTTATGTTCTCTCTTTAAAACTTTCTAAACAAGCCTGAATGCACTATTTTTTATTTTCTGTATATCATGATTTGCCTCAGTGAAAGACCAGCCTGCAGAAAATTACAATACTCAAATCTCGAGAGAACACAGGAGTGTACTATGTCAAATGACGGAACCTGCTCGAAAGATGTGAAGACAAGAATCAGTATGGCAAAAAGAAGAATGACTAGTCTTTAAACAACATCTGGAAAGACATAAATATTCCAACTGATATCAATAGACTGAATGCAGCTGAATGTGGTTCTATCGCAGAATACTCAGAGTAAAATTGACTGAGAAAAGAACTAATAAAAGTGTCCTCGAATGCAGAGATAAATAAAGGGAAACTAAGATATGTTGGACATAAAAAAAAACAACAACTTGATGTCAAGAGTGCTGCAGGGAAAGATAGAGGGAGGGAGAAAAAGAGGAAGACCATCAGTGTCATATATCTCCAATCTGAAGGACATCACAGGGATGAACATGCATGAGGTGGTTGATAAGACCAACAACCGAGAAGAATAGTGACAGGTTGTCAACAGCGTTGCAGCGACCATCAACAGTGGTGATGCTGACAGGTAACAGGTAACTATGTCATCTGCTAAAAACAAAAAAAATTGATTGACATACCTTGCAAGAGTCCCCAAGATTTGTCAAATGCTTCCCCAAAGTTCTGTATAAAACAAAAACATGGATTTATAATTAATTTTTTTCAATAACAATTTTAAGAATGACATACTTGCTATGGATAGGGTTAATGATGATGACAAAGTTAATAAAGGACAATACTATTCTATTTAAAAATTGAAGGAAGTAGACATTCATTTTCATTAATCATTATGCTTAAAAAAAGCAGATAAACAAATTATAATTTGTAAATATGCTTTTGGGCTATCGGTTAATTGTGAGACATTAAGTTATTCGTGAGAATTATGGTTTTCATCATTGCAAACTATTAGCCTAAATTATTGCAGGAGAGAAACTGTAAAGAAGAAGTGAGATAGCTATAAGCTGACAGAAAAAATTGTTGTCACTTCTGCAAGAAATGCTATTTTTACAGCCTTGTAAAAAAGAAACTTTTTAAGTGTACTGGCATCATTAATATATTTCTTTTTATTTCAGATGATTACTGTTTATATTGAATTAAAATCATGTATATTTGTCAACTGTAAACAGGACCTACCTCACTAATAGCATAATAAATAAATAATGATATCAGCCATACAAGAATTGTTCTACAAGCATCAATCAAAGTCCTATGGACAGCTGAAATGTAAAATAATAGAAACAAATTCAAATTACAGGAAGCATACTTTTGATGAGATCTGATTGTCTCCGTTTTCCTCCTTACTTTATGTATGAACATATAACTTAAATTTTTTCTTTTTTTAATGATTACCACTCTCACAAGAATGGCATAATTGCTATCCAGGATTTTGAAAAGCATTTTTTAATATTTTGGGATTTATAATGAGATATCTTTGAGGAGACTCAATTTTTAACAAAACTTATTCTGGATCAGATAAGTTGCAAACTACATGAGCAAGTTAAGACTATATAATTGTATAAAACTGGACACACGTAAAAAGTTGGTCCTGTATTTTGGAAGAATTACATGCATTAAATATATTGTAACATCAGAAAATGTATCTATCTCAACTATCCCTTATTGTGATATATTGATTGGCTTCCCAACTTCTGAAAGTTTGAAAAAATATTTTATTAGAAGTAGATCTAAGTCTGCAGATAATGACTTCTAGCTTTGCTAGCAACTGAAATTAAATACCAGTACAAATCATAACTTATTTAAATTTAATGGAGGTTAATTGTAAAGTCATAAACTTAAAATATAAGATAAAAAGAAAAGATAAATATAAGATTAAATACTAGAATACCCTAAACGAAGAAGAAATAATAAGTCTTATTCACCAGTCAAAGAGCGTGTCACAGCAAGGCCAAAGAAATTGTAGAAAGCAATTGAACACAGATAGATGATACACATTACAAGAAGGGTTGGGTTGTTCCCCATCTGAACTAAAGCATCCAAACTATTTTCATAGCTTCCATGAGCATCAGAACCAGGTACAAAGTACATGGCAGGAAGTATAATCTGAAAAAAAATATAAATTACAGATTAATGTTAACTTATTCATTGCTGAGCCCATAAAAATTTATACAAAAGATTACATTTAACTGATTCAATGCTAAGTCTTTTCGCAATGAATGCCGCCATATACTGAGCAATGTACCTATGGTAAGGAGATGTTAGCTATATCTGGATATAATAAATCAATAAAAAAACAAATGGAATTAGCTTATTCAATAGCATTAACATGCTTCAGAATTTCTCACATAATTTATGATAGAAGTTTTTATTGTCTTCAATGCATGTTTGTTTAATTCAAAGCAAAAGATGTTTTTTTTTAAATTTAATGACTAAATTAAACGATGCGCAAAGTGATATAATAATATATTAAATCACTTACAAATGTCATCAATAGAAATCCAAATATTCCTTCCATACCTACAACCTAGGATGATAAAAAAGTCGCAACTCAGTAAATAAAATATCTGACTAAATATTATGCACTCATTTTAAACAAGTTAGTTGCCAATTCTTATGATTGAAAAAAAACAACTTATCAATTTGGTTTAATATTAAATGAAACAGTTGTCCTCAAATAAAATAAACTTAGTTGTGCATTCAGTGACAAATAATCTTGTCACAAAATAAATTAAGATTTGAAAGCATCAAAATAAAACGACAATAACTAAAAGATGATTTTAAGGTAATAAACATATGCTTAAAAATTGACAACCTGAGAAAATCTTAAATCTTAAGGCCTTTTATATCAATGCATCATCTTCATTGTTATTGTTGATGTCATCGTCATCATCAACATATCCTTGTTACTTTTATTTTACTATTATCATCATTTTTATTATCAAAATTGATATATCAGTATTATCTTTAATAAGGGCCTTACTTGCAATGGAGGAAAATTTCTCTTTTTAAGAAATGTTTCCTCTAAAACCATCTGAGAGGCACTGACTAGTTGACTGCCCAAAATTAAAGCAATACCTAGGGATCGAACAAAATTCCAAATATATATGAAAGGTGTGCCAATTTTTTTAACTGCTTAGTTGCAATTAATCTTCTTTATATAAGCTGACTGTAAACATGAACAATGTTTTTGTTTTCAACTACAATTGGAATATGTTCAATTTTCTCTGATATACATATTTTCTTGAACTAAGTTACCAAACAAAAAGAGAATAAGATTTAAAAAAACAGGGAGAAAGAGAGAGAAAACAGAAGGACAGAAAGAGAAGGAGAGGAAGACTGAAAAATGTACAAAGAATATAAAAGAAACTTTTGAACTTTTGTTTAAAAAGCAATTTCAGTCTCAACTTAATCACTTATGATATAATTCAATTTAATGAATAAATATATTGTTTATACTTTAACTAACAAAACTGCCTTACCAATAATGCTTTTACTTCCATGAGTGTCTTTATTCTTGAAGACACTTGAACACCCTACAAGCACCAAGCCTACCATTGTCACTAGCATGCCGAACCAGTGGACGTATTTAAGCTTTCTTTTCAAAAAGATTCTCTGTTAAAAAATATCAATGATTCAGAGGTGTTGAAAAAAGGTTAAACAATATATATGTCACGAATTCTTCTTGAAAAAAAATAAAAATGCAATTGAAAATATAACTAACATTTATCTAACCATATCATCATTGACAGAGCACAGAACCAACCAGTCAATAAGAGCAGAGTTAAACGTAAAAGAAAACTGGTTGGAAAACTTTGTAAAACACCAGAAGTTAATATACTTTGGGTATATAAAAAGACATGAAGGACTTGGAAGAACAATTTTTGAAGGGAATGATGGAAGGAAAGAGATCAAGAGGACGACCATCAAGACAATGGGAAAAGGAAGTTACAGAAGTCCCAAGAATGACAACGACAGAGGCAGGAAACAGAAGTGCATTTCGAAATATTGTCAGGGATGCTACATCCATACCAGGATAGGCAAATGAAGAAGAAGATGAAGTAGAATCATATCAAGGCAAAGATATATTTCACCCATTTTGATTAACAGTGAAAGGACTGAAGTTTCTGCTGGAGCAACTGCTTTTATTTTGGAAGAGACTTTGGAATAGCCTTCCATCAAAAATACACTATGTTTCGTCCTTGGACAATTTTAAGAAACACTTTAAGACTCACCTTTAACAAAAGGTGCTTTATTAAACAATCCTGACAGTTCACAATGTTTAAAATTCATTGTCAATGTGTTGTTCTGAGACCAGAGCCCTCATTTGTGAGGGGTGTATGGGCATTATGAGTGTTCATCATCACCATCATCATTATTCTTATTGTTGTTATTAATATTATTATTATCATCATCATCATCATCATCATCATCATCATCATCATTTTAAAGTCTAAGTTAAAAATATTTGAAAAAAGAATACTTTTCTCTACATACCGAAAGAAGACCAGCAAAAATAATAATGGCACCTCTTAACATTTGCCACACAGATGCATCAACATAGATAAGACCAATTCCTGCAATGGAAATGTTTCATATTTTCCAGGGAAAATTGATTCATCATTAATAAAGTCAGAATAAAAGAAATGACAGAGGGGGAAGTTTTGAACATGGATTTTTAATTTTTTTTTTAATTAAATGCAAAATGGGATCAAATAAACAGAGAAAGAAACTAAGAGACAAAAAAGAAGAAAAAGGAAGAGATAGTGAATGGGAGTTTTACTCACCGGCTAAAGATGTTCCAATAAGATCACACATTGTGGGAATAAGAAGAATCCACTGCCAAACTCTGATATTTATGATAGAGACAATGAAATTATTATTTAGATGCAATCTTAATTTATGTTTGACTTCTTCAAAATAGTCTTTAAATTTCTGAATATCTAATTCAATCCTTTGATCACAGAGTCATTTTGCATTATTCATAAAGTATATTTATCGGTATTCAAAATAGCTTCATATCATATTATAATCATTATTTGAATGGAATTGCAAAAATTCTCAGAGCAAAATACAATCTGGTCTCTCTAATCCGAACACTTCCATTCCCAGCATGTTTGGATTACAAAATTTTCTGGATTAGGGAATACTAAGAAATAATAAGAAAAAATCTGTTCCCAGAAAATCGTTCGGATTCCAGAAGTCTGGATTAGAGAGACCAGACTGTACTTCTTATATACCGGTACATAAATAAGCTTTCCTGTAAATAAAATTTAGCTTTTTTTCTTTATCTCTATTGCTTTAATTATGGCCAGTCAACTATCATTGCCTCTCAGATAGTTCTACAGAAAACATTTGCTAAGAAGGAAAATTGTCTTCCTTTACGAGTTTAGTACCGTAAGTAATGCCCTTGATAATGATTATACTGATAATTCTATTATGATAATAAAAATGATGATGATAGTAAAAAAAATAATAATAAAGATAAAGTTGATGATGATGATGACAAGGAAGATGATACATTGATACAAAGTGATGTAGTTTGGTCTCTCTAATCCAATCACCTACGTTCCCGGCAATTTGTTCGGATTACAGAAATTTCCAGATTAGGGAATATCATGAAATAATAATAAGAAAATTGGTTCCCAGAAAATGGCTTGGATTACAGAGGGAATTGGATTACAGAAGTTTGGATTAGAGAGACCAGACTGTAAATTGCTAATTATTTTAAAATCAGATTTAATTGATTGCTGTCTTAATTTGATGTTTTCACCTTCAATTACAAAGGTTAATTCATTTTGTGACAAAACCATTTGTCACTGAATGCACTTGACAATCAAGTTTATTTTTATTGAGAAAAACTATTTTGAATAATATTACATTACATTTCAGGTGGAAATGGCCTTATTAAAGTCAGTCCTCCTCCCCTCCCCCTTCCCCCAACCACACACCAACCTAAAAAAGCCAACGATAAAGTAACCCTTAGGAAAGAACAAAACACCAAGTGCCATGATATGCAAGCATCCAAGTTTTCCTTTGATGGTAAAATTATAAGAAGTTTATGGAAGAAAAGAATACAATTTGTTTTTAAGTATTTTGTTTTCCCATTAGATTAATACCATCCACTAAAAAATTGTCATGTCACTCATGAGCATTTCAAAAAGCAAACTCTTAAAATTTAGTAGCATTTTCTGGAAAGGAAAGGAACACCAACATATAGTACATTAGCAGTGACTTGATTTTTGGCCATATCAGCTACTTACTTTGGTTTTGCAGGTTCCTCTGGAGGCTCATGACCAACTTTGCTCGACCAGGCATTCTAAAACCCAAAGAAAAAGGAATCAAACAATTTAAGTTTAAGATGAAGTTTTATTAACCTTTCCATCTATGTAAAACAGTAATGAATAATGTTTTACCAAAATGACCATGATGCTAAATATACTAATATGAAATCCTTCCTGTCACATTATGTAGATTTTGTAATATTTGTTTATTACGTCTTGTGTTTCATTGTCTGACGAAGGATTATACCAGAAACGTTACACTTATACTGTATTGTCCATTATTGTTGGGAATCATTATCTTTGTTTCACGATACTGTACTTTATTTTACCTTCCTATTATAACCCAACAGTGGCTTATCTTTATATGCATTTATAGAGATATACTCGAATCCGTGCAGTTGGGAACATTAAAATTGCATAAATTGAATACATTATATTAATTGATTGTTAGTATCTTGCTGAAATATGTCTGTTTTTAATAAAACTACATATTTTGACACCAGAAAAAGAAAATATATCATAACTAGCAGAGAGAATGGTAAATGCCCGATTATATTGGTGGATTGAACACACAACTCCCTCAATGTCAACCAAGCTGGATTCCGCAAAAATATGAGAAATCTAGACATTAGCCAAAATTAGATTAGGCTTGA
>JASKDV010047733.1:0-15851 GCA_032466395.1 Aegires albopunctatus | reverse complement strand
TCTCTCTCTCTCTCTCTCTCTCTCTCTCTCTCTCTCTCTCTCTCTCTCTCTCTCTCTCTCTCTCTCTCTCATCGTCTCCATCTTAAGCCCGTATCATGATCGAGACTTAGTATTTAGAATTAAAGCGATAACGTAGTCAAAGTTGAGACAATGAGCTTAAGGAAAAGACAGAACAGCTATGACATTCATATTTTGCGCCCTGGTTTAGCCCGCTGCCATAGTGGCAGAATGTTCAAAACTGTTCAAAAACAGTTGCAGTTTAGTAAACTTTTTTCCGGAAAAGAATAGTTGTATACACGGTCTGTTATTGCTTTACTTCGCTCAATGATACTTATTAGCCGCGAGAAAAGTAACGAGTGAGTAAAATTCATGCATAAGATAAAACAATTTCCCAATTATATCGTTGAAATCAGTCTCTTTTCAAAGCAGCTGTATGGAGTGTTGGATTGTCATGCTGAAAAAGGACACTCAGAGTCAAAAGTCCTGGCCTCTTACTCATGCGTCGCACAACCTCTCTTAGTTTATCACGAGTTTCATAGTAATTGACAGCATTAACATTTTGCCAATGGGGTAAGAAGTCCATAAGAAGAACGTCTTTGCCTCCAAAAACATAGTAGCCATTATTTTTCGCACTGATTGTTGCACTCTTTTGTTGCACCCGTTATCAGATCGTCCAAAAAAGCTGTTATCGCGTCTTTCAAAATCTCCACTAGGCCCTAACATGTCTGTTACAGCTCTTAGTTCATTACGGTTCAACAGTTTCTGAGAAAATAATTTATCGGTGCGACAGCATGTGATCCTGGGAGAGTTGTTTGGGTACCCATCGCCATAAAACCTTTCGAAATTCAAGCTTCGAATAAACTCCCCTGTAAAACCACGAGTAAGGACATCAGTAAGGACGCGCTGTCCGTCCTGATCATCTCATCAATGCGAGTAATATTTTCATCACTTAAAGAAGAGAGGGTGAAATAACTCTCAGAAAATAGCAGAAATTACAACATTGTAAAATGTTTGTTTGGTTGATGCTAAAATTACTAAAGATAAACAAAATTGAAAAGAATTGCTCGCAATGGCAAAAATTGCACATACATGTAGTGATAAAATTGCAAGAAAAAATAGCAAAATTGCAAAAAAGTTTCAATTTTCCGAGGGCCAGGTATATGAGTCAAATACGTTGAAACTCAAAGGATTTGAATTTTGAACTTAGTCTATTGGCATGATGCGAAATATTGAATACGATTTACTCGTATGGTATATGACTATGCACTGTCTGAAGCTTTAAAGGCTTTATTATGATCGGTTTTTGATGTGGAGACAACCAGTTTTGGAAAGTTTATTGGTCCATCTTTCATGACAATATTATTATTATGGGGATCGCAAAGGTGTGTTTGAGCGGGTGCGTGTGTGTGTGTGTGTGTATGTGTTTGCGAATGTGTTAGGAAAGGTTGGCTATCGTGACCATTGACTAATAGAAATATAATCTAAAAAAGCAAGGATAATTTCTTAACCATGAAAAAAGGTGGATGTAATATAGCGAAATATCCGATGTAAGTGTCGTGAAAAGACAACTTGTCGAAAGATAAGAGTGAACAATTTTGCAATGAGTTTAGCTTAAATTTAGCTTAAATCTGGCAAAATTTATGATTTTACAGGAATACAGAACATTGAAAGGCAGATGCCCATTCCAAGCATTTATTACAACGGCATTCTTACAAAATTGGTGTGCACCACAAACACGTAATCTAAAGGCGAAACTGCAAATATTGAATTTAAAATCGTTCATCCTACAATTGCCAATTGTGAAGAAAGCATCAAAGCAATTCTACCAAAGACCATAGATAATAAGACCGCTTACTCCCCGTTTTTGTCCATTGACAAGACACGAGTATCGTTGTCCAGGCAAGGGGGAATTGAATCTCGCTATTGAATCTCCAATCAGAGAGAAAAAATCTTACGATGTCTTACCGTCAATCTGGTGATTTTTGTTCTGCAGTCTATTGCAAAAAATATTAATCTTAAGAAGGTTGTGCTAGTCTTTCTTTTTTTCGCCTCCCCTTTCAACATTCGCTCTAATTTTATGTTAAAGGAATTTTCTCTGTCATTCCATCAAACACATCATAGAAACAGAACCATCATGGAAATTAACACACATGTAGCTGTAACTCGTAAACTAGTTGTCTTTTTAATCTTCACACTGTCCGTACAGGACAACCTCTTTAATGTCAATACACGGATGACAGTCGCAAGTACGTATGTTGGATGAATAGCCTTATTAAAATGTTCCAATCATTGTCCTGAAGTTTCATTTGTAGGTCATTTTGGTGGATATGTCACTGCCATTAAAATACATCAGAGCAAAGAGACAAAACAACAACAACAACAACAACAACAATAATAATAATAATAATAATAATAATAATAATATTAATAATAATATAGTAATAATAATAGTAATAATAATAATAATAATAATAATAACTTTTAATAATAATTAATGTAATCGGAGACGAAAGGATTTATGATTGCAATTCAGGATCAGTGCCTAGCCCAAAGACTAATTACTATCAAAACAAAATTTTGAAAGATGACACCGGCCCAATGAGCAGAATTTGTAACAAACAACAAGAAACAACAGACCACTTTGTATCCGGCTGTGCAGGATTTACCAAAACATATTACATCAAAGGCACAACAAAGCAGCAGCATAATATATTCATTGAGGGAATTATGTTGTATTAACATCAAAGTAGCTGATAAATTAATACTATGAACGTCACCCAGCAACAGACAGAAAACAATGACGTTATTATACTTAGGGACATGTTAAATCACGCTGACAGAGAAATCACGGCTAACAGGCCCACAAGAAAGAAAGAATTTAATCATCGACATGATTATAACAATAATTCCCACATCAATCAAAACAACGACACCTACAACGACAACAACAACAATAATAATAATAATAATAACAATAATAATAATAGATAAATAAATAATAATGATAATAACAACAACAACAATACTAATGATAATAATGATAATAACAACAATAATAATAATAGTATGATGATGATGATGATAATAATAATGATACTTGATAAATAAATCATAATAATGATAACAATAGCAATAATAATAATGATAATAAAAATATGATGATGATGATGCAATTAATTTTTGGAAAAATTGAGCACTTAGTAGAAAAGAGTATTCATATAATGTGACAATAACCCTTTTGAGCCTTCCTGTGAAGGCAGGTTTTGCCCTTGCCAGAGAAAAGGGAGTTAACCAAGAAATTGTCATCACTCTGCAAATGGGAAAAATGTCTGAGTAGATAGTCTTATTATAGAGTAGTCTTTGATAAAAGTTACTGGTCAATTGCAACCCACTTAAGATAATCGTAACAATTTTGTCATTCCTGAGGTGTTGCAAATAATCTGAGTCATATGTATCTGTTATAGAACAAACAGTCTTTTAATTGCTGGGAGCTAGAAATACTTTAGCATTCATGATTTGACTTTGTTTGTCCCAATGACAGGTTATCAAGAGTGGTCTTCTGGATAAGTTGTCTGATCAAGAAAAGAAAATACAAGAAGTGAGTCATTTGGTCATCGACGTATTTATCTGGTTTTTGTTTTTATCTTGATACAATTACAGTGACTTGCGTTGTTGGTTGTAGTGTTGTATTGCCTTGTTATTTTCTGGTACGACTAAGCGTTGTATATCCCATGAGGAGCCCAGGCCTTTTTAAAAAAGGCACTTCCGGCACGAGCTGACCATGTATAGGTGGAATATATCGGACACTAGCTTGTCAATGGAGGGAGATTGGCGCACGGCAGGCCAATGTTTTGGCTTCTTAATTTCCGTTTGTCTTCCTCGATTTAGGAAGAAGATAATATTTATAAATTCTAGCCAATGAGAATACAACTTTCATTTTATCTTGGATCTTTACCTGTCAATTTGTTATTCATTAATAAAGTGATGTTTTTACTGAGTTTTGATCCAGCGCTCTTTGTCACCTACATTTTTTTAAATTATTGAGAGTTGGAGGCATGCTCACTCTGAGGCAATGTGATATCCATTACATCATGAGCTTTTCTCAGGCCAATCCATTTCTTTGTCTTATTTTTTGACAAAAAGTGCTTATTTGAACATAATATTTGCTCTTACTTTATTAGAAGATTTGAAATAAAATCAATAATTAAATTTTTTATAATCAGGCAGCCTTTCTGGCTTTTAAGAAAGAGATGAATGACTTTGAGATTTTCTTTACTATTTTTATACATGACTAAAAAAATAGTCTTAGAAATAAGAAGTCCAACATAAATTAAGTCAAAGCAATCGTAATCTGACATATTTTTACTTGTTTTCATTTTCTCCTCTCTGTGTTCTCCTCCTCCAACTTTCAGGCAATGTTTGAAATAATGACATCAGAGGCGTCCTATCTCAAGTCCCTAAACATCCTCATCTCAGTGTTCCTGATGGCCCCAGAGTTTTCAGGCAACATGTCCGACAGATGCGTCATCACCAGAAGAGACAGAACCATTCTCTTCTCCAACATTGGCAGCATCAGGGATATCAGTGCCAAGTAAGTGTCTCCAGGAAAGCGGTGGACGCATGTTAGATAAATTTGGACACCAGTCATTTGTTAACGTATTTGGTGTAGGATTTCATCATCTGGCTGAGACTTGACTGACCAATAAAAAGCATTTTCCATTCATATGCAAACGCATTATGTGTGCTTGAGCTGTAGGCGATAAAAGTCTCATAAAGGTGTAATATAGTTTGGGGAACAAACTGCTACTTCAATTCACCCAAACCATGGCCAAGCAGACAAGATAAAAGATGCCAGATGGCCCCATGATGCCAATTTTCCTGTTAATGCAATAATGCACTCTCGTTACAGGTGGCTATGGTTATGTGTGAAAAGAGGAAGTGGTAGTTTAACGCAAGCAAACATTTCTAGTGTCTTGGTTGGACGGTTAGTTTTAGGAATATTCGAATCAAAGATGATGTACTCATTCTACCTACATTTTGGCTTCAATGAGTCTGTGGCATTGAAGTATTTCCATAGAATTTAATAGGGGTTTGGACATGCACATGTTATTTTTAATAGGGGTTTGGACATCCACATGTTATTTTTAATAGGGGTTTGGACATGCACATGTTATATTTTTAATAGGGGTTTGGACATGCACATGTTATTTTTAATAGGGGTTTGGACAGGTCCATAGCAGTTTATCAACCAAAATGAGACTTGGGCTGCTGTCATAGAGATAGTTGATAAAATGATCCATACTAATGAAGTAAATTAATCGCTGTCTTCTCACCCATCATAACTGAACTCCAATCACTGACATTTAGTGGACTAGATAACAATCATAGTTATTGTTGGGATTGAACTTGATACACACTGTCACGGATAGTTTTGTAACTGATTTTTTACAACTTTTTGCTTTAAATCATTCTGCCGCTGTTGCCCATTTTTATGGACCATTCTTTACTTCAGGTCACTCTCAACATTTAGGAAAGCTTACAATCATACTATTTGTGTAATTGTTTGGTTTATTTTTTAGTTTTTGTTTCTTTCATTGTGTTTTGGGTTGTTTTTTTGGTAAAGTTTTACTGATGTTTTGTTTGCTTTTATTTTATTTCCTTTGTCCAGATATCTTGCTGACCTTGAGACCCGTTGGCAAGAGTCTTGTCAAATGAACGATGTATGTGACATCATTGTCAAACATGCCAGCAAAAACTTTGAACCATATGTACGTTACTGTTGTAACCAGACGTTTCAAGACAGGGCCTTGACAGCTCTCAAGTAAGTCCAGTTTAGAATTAGTCATATGAATTAGAGGGGTAGAGACTGGAAGAGGAATGGAACGTATCAAAGCATCACAAAACAATTTGACTTTGATAGCCAACATGCTACCTCTATTACAAGGACACTGGTCGCCGTGACTAAGGTGCTATATAGACTATGGAACAAGCTTTAAGTTTCAAAGCATTCCAACTTGGTTTCATGCAGAAAATCAAAGATGCTCCATGCTGTTGCCTATTTCCTTGGCACAGATTTCTACTGAGGCCAATGCACGATTTTTACAGATACTAAAAGTTGGCGATAAAGTGCAAAAGGGTGAAGAGGAGGGAGAGGGAGAGAACGGTAGTTTTAACAGAAGTAAATATTTCCAGCATCTTGGTTTGATGATTTAAATCTTTTGACTATTCAGATCAAATATAAGATGCTCTTTCCCCCTAAATGCTTTACATTAATAACAAATTTGAGTGAATGTTATCACTGGTTTTAACATATTATGGCCACAAGTCTTTTAGGACAGAATAAGCTTTCCACTTGTAAACAATCAGTTAGTTTTTAACTATTTGATTAATGAATACCATAATGTATTCTTGTCTCGTTTGTTTCCTTTTCCATCAGACAAAATGCTGAATTCAATGAAGCCGTTAAGCGACTGGAACAACGACCTGAATGCCAGTTCCTTCCCTTGGCTTCGTTCTTACTGCTTCCAATGCAGAGAATTACTCGCCTTCCCCTATTGGTAGATGCTATCTGTCACCGCCTGGAAGCAGGATCAGCTCAACATGCTAGTGCCAGGAAAGCCTTTGAAAGTCTTACCAAAGTAAGTTAACTCCTTCACTGCACACATCTTTTTCTGCCCCCTATACTTAAATTGCTAAGTTAAAGAGTGCCAAGTCCTATTGGGGACAGACTATAATAGCAGAGGTCCCATGTGTATAATATATGCATGTAAAGGAACCCTTGGCTGTGTACAAGGCAGTATAGGAAAACCCCAAAGTAGTGGACATGGGTAATATTCAATACAACAACAATAGCACCATCTTTTGACCTTCTGTGTGAAGGAGTAATATTAGGAATTAGAGATTACCCCGAGTCTCACTCAGGGATTTGCAGTATGGCAATATTCAATACCCCTAGGAATACTCGACCAATGCAGCAAAAGGGTTAATGAATAATGAAGTTAAACATTTTTATATCTGTTCCTTTTCTTTTGGGATATTTAAAAGCAGAATTAAAGCTCACTGTTTTGGACCATATTTCAATTAAATTGTAATTATTATTATTATTATCATCGTCGTCGTCGTCATTATTATTATTATTATTATTATTATTATTGAATTATTATCATCATCACTATTATTGAAATTATCATTATTATTTTTATCATCCCCTTCATCATTATTTTTATTATTATTACTAGAGAGGGCCTGAAAACAGTGCATTTTATTGAATCAAAGAATGTAGAGAGCAGACAGGGTGCATGAATGTCCATCAGGACAGTTGATCTAATCGCAAACATAATTCTAGTCGTAATATAATTTCATTAAAAAACAACAACCCACAAATAATTCAATTAAAAATCTGACTAGGCCATGCACTAAAGAAGGTTAGTTTATGCATGTACGCCAAATTTGGTGACTCTAGGTGCTGCTGTTTTTCTTGAAATTATCGACACATTTTTGGCCTTATATTTATTATTATGGTGATGATTATTATTATTATTATTATTAATGTTTTTATTGAAATATTTATTTGTTGCTTTGCCCAGGTTGCCAAGCGTTGCGACGAGGCGGCCAGGAAAATGCAACAAACGGAACAGATGTACCATTTAAATCAAAACTTGGAGTTTAAAATCAAAGAGATCCCCCTGGTGTCGGCCTCCAGGTTTTTGGTCAAACAAGGGGAGCTCACTCTCCTGAAAGGAGACAGTGGCACCGTGCGGAAGCCATTGAGTAAACTGTTGGGAAGCAATAAAGAACACATTTACCTGTATCTCTTTAATGACATGTTACTAGTTACCAAAAAAAAAGGGTGAGTCGTCCTTTCCATTTATAATATAGTGAGGCTGATAAGAAAAAAACCATTCTTATCAAGTGCGTTCCTGCTAAATTTTTTCAATTTGCTTTGCTGATGTTCCGTGTCAGGCCATGGCCATGTTAAACAAATCTTTAACTCCCGTGAGGGGCGACCTGGTGAAAGTAGCTGTTCTCTAGTTCTCCTTGTACAATGAGAAAACGTGTGTAAACAGCCTTTCTCAAGGACTTGAGAGATCAGATCCAATGGGAATGAAACCTAGGACCTTTGACCACCAGGCCAAACATCTATCTACCCCTTCTCCATTTTACCTCATTGTTATCATAAGAGTCTATAAATAAATAAAAATATAATTTATCTTCCTGTCTTATGTCCACAATTGGAAAATTGTTTTACATTGTTATATAATCGGCTGTATATATGCCAATCATAAAATGATGTAATTATGCATGACGATGAGACCAGATGGACAAAAAATTCCACTTCAAGTATTTGTTGGTTGTTGTAGTACAGCTTCTTTTCATCACAAATAAACCAATTCACCCAAAAAAATATAACAAATCTTCAAATTTTTGAAATTGAAATCTCCTCATTGATAATCAACGTTTTTGATTTATCTCCCCTATCAGTTCTATTTACCAAGTGCGAGATTATTGCCAGCGCAACTCGCTTCACGCTGAAGCCGTAGAAAATCCAGAGAAGTCTCGTCACATTGCCCCAGGTGTGGCGGCTAATGCCCAGAACATCATGTTACTGGCCATGTTGGCTAATCATGATAACAAGCAGGTGGAGTTGGTGATAACTTGCAAATCAGAGTAAGTACAGGAAGGGTGATAAAATGTCTCAACTCTTTCTAGCCAGGCAAAAGGCGAAGTGTGTGTGTGTTTTCATGTGAGTTGTCTGGATGGACATTGCTGACCATGCATCTCCATTCTGTCACATTGTTGATGGTCTTGCTCTCATTTGTCCATTGTTGATACTTGTTACATATTACGTTGAACGTTGCCTCCCCTCGTTTCTTTTTCCTTCAGTTTGCCGCACGTATCTTTCTGTAGATATGTCCGAAAAATCTCTGGCTCTCTTAGTTTTTATAAGTGACCTTTCTGTTTTTTCTTCTTCCAGAACTTCAACATTTTGTCTTCTTTTCAGTCTATGATAGTCTAAATAATCTCCATATAAACCACGTTTCTGCTACTTTCAATTTTTGTTGGATTTCATTTGCAATTGTCGAGCATTGACATCGGTCAAGAAGAAATTAATAAAGCAGGCTTGGACTATTCTCATAACGTTGACTGTGCTGTTTAACAAGTTATCTTGTAACCAAAGACTATCTGTCGCCTCTCACTGCTTAATTTCTTAAAATATGAATCTCTAGTTTGGTTTGCTTTGTACAAAGAGTATCTTTTCACTTTCAGTTACTCTATTGTGTTTAGGGACATTTTTGAATTCAAGAAGTGTGAGTTCTTTATTGCTTTTACCTGTTTCTAATAAGTTCTCTTACAACTCTTGTATCTTATTCTAGCTAGGTGGGTTTATTGTCAATGATTTTTGTTAACATTTTGCTAGAATTTTTTTCCATCATTAGTTAATGATTGTAATTCGTTAAATCATTGAATAATAAATCAATTAACTTACATGAGAGATTACATCTAGATCAAATGGTATTTAATCCTTTAACAGATGACTTCCGGAAGAGAAAATTATATTGGGCATGGACTAGATTTTGTGGAGTTTTGAAGTGAAAAAGTACCCAAATAATCAACCAACAATTGAAATAGAAGCTCGATTTATAAAAAAAACCCATCAATATGTGTAAACTTCTTTACATTTTCTAGAGTAATTGCTAGATTTCCTAGATCTAGATGACGTAAAATCGGCAAGGAAAGTGATTGCACAATACCAATGCCTTAAAGAAATGGGACTCCCGTTTTTCTTCACATTCAGCACTTTGTTTATGGGAAAATTACCAGTCACCATTATACGTGAAACATTTTTATCATTTTAACTTTGACCACATTCCAGCCAAAACAACTCTGAAAAATCCTCAATATCCACTTCACAAAGAAAGTATAGCAGTGGAAAATTCCTGTCTTCAACAAAAATTCCAGAATTCTGCCAGCAACTTTATGACCATGGACTGCTCAGATAAACAGTATTACCCATGAACAAGCAATAGAAGCCATTTATAACCCAAATGTTTGACATATCTTCATTCCCAACATTTCCCACAATGCAACACTGTTCCTCTTATTGACATTTATCCCTATCTTTGGTCCCAGAAAAACATTCCACGGAGATCAATTGAAGAAGATTTATTTATCGACTTCATACATTAAGTTCTGTTTGATAAGTTTCCTATAATATTGAGTTTAGTGTGGGTTGTAGAGTCGACAGGTTTATACGTATTTGCCTATGACCAACGACAACGGTGGAAATTTTATTATTGTTATGGTATTATCATATTTTGTTTTCCAGGAGTGAAAGAACCCGATGGGTAGACGCAATCATGCCGACACAATCTTCTACTGACACTGAACGGATATATGATTATTGGGGTAAGTTGATGACCATAGGTTGGCATTGTCATCGGAAAATGTGTATCTCTCTCTCTCTCTCTCTCTCTCTCTCTCTCTCTCTCTCTCTCTCTCTCTCTCTCTCTCTCACACACACACACACACACACGCACACACACACATTCACCATCTCTTACCCTTGTCGTTATTATTTTTTGTCCGTCAATCTAAAGATCACTTCTAAGGTGGGTGAACTTTTTTCCATTAACAATACATTGTCCATTCTTGTGTTCTTTCAAAGGCTAAGTCCTACTCGTTTGTTTAGCAAGTTTTTGGGTTTGTTTTTTTTTAATTTCAATTATTATCATTATTGCATCTCTTTTGGTCACCTGGTTTCATTTTTTATTTTTATATTACTAATCTAGATAAAGTTTGATTCAAAATGTATTCACTTCTTCTACTTATTTATTTTTTGATCTGTCAGATTGTCCTCAACACCAATGTGTCACTAAATACCTGGCACAGCAACCTGACGAATTGACTCTGGAGGAGTCTGATGTTGTCAATGTCACCCGCAAGATGACCGACGGTGAGTTTTTAAAGGATGTCCTCAATCCCTCTGTTGGTCATTGTTTGGGCTTCATAGCCATTGGACGCATATTTTTGGACTTCATAGCCCTCATTTGCCTCTAAATGTTTAAATAATTCATTCATTTCTCTAAGTCTTCTAAATGCCTTCCTCAAGATAAGATAAAATGGAAGATTAGTGGCGCAAGTATAAGCTAGATCAAAAGAAAAAGACCTTTCAACGTCCCGTTATATGAAGCCCTGGTCATGAAGTCAAAAGACACATTATGGAACATCACAAGATTTCATCTATTCATCAAACACGTATTTCAATGCATGGAGCTTTTTATCTATAGCAACTTTGAAACAATCGTCTGACTTGGAGTTTTTCAATTTAAATCTGAGACCATTCCATAGTTTTGAGGTTCGATTACAGCAGAACAGCCTCTGATGTAAATCATAAAGCTATCACCTTAAGTAAATGTTTGATGAGAATATTCAAAGTAGCTTCTATAGTCAATGTTACCAATACATGATCCGATTTATATAGTTGAATCAAATCACCCCTTATTCTACGGTATTTAAAGTCGGAAGCTCCAACAACTTTAGTTGATCTACATGAGACATGTGCTTCAATATGCTCCTTATCTGGGCTTTAGTTATTACTTCTACGGTCATCCTACACAATACAAATAGGGAAACAAAGGAAATTTTATGACCTATTAAAAAAAATGTCCGTGAAAGCCCTCACTTTTTTCTGTTTTGAATGGTCAGTCTTCGTTTGGACTTAGCAATATTATGGCACCCATGTAGAGTAATATTTTAGGATTTTAAAAAAAAATTTAATTTTTTAAATTTTGTCAATAATAAGCAGTTTTGAGATTGAAAGCTGGTAAAAAAATAATGTCATGGAGATAGCCAAATCTGAAGAGACAAGACGAAAGCAAGAAGCACCAAAAGGCGTTCAATAGTCATGATCTACAGGACGAGACTGCCACAACGTAAAATAGTAAAATGACAAATTGTTCTCTCTCTTTCTTTCTGCTGCAGGTTGGTACGAAGGAGAAAGAATTAGAGATGGCGCCAAGGGCTGGTTCCTCGCGAGTCACACGGAAGAAATTAACAACAGTCACGTCAGGGCCAGAAATCTACGTCTTCGATATCGTCTGATGATAGCGTCAGATCACCTTCAAGCGGAACGAGAAAAGAGATGAAACACGAATGTTTGACATCAAGTCTGAATGTTGGAGATATTTTTTGTGTGGAGTATGTAAGTGTAGAAATGGCACATGTGTCTGAATCGTGGTTCTACTCTTTTATTTAAAAACCTATAATGGTTGTATTACTGTCATGGAATCTTCTAGATTGTTTAATGAAGGGGTCAAGTGAAGACAGCTGTGAATGGAGTATGGTAGTTTGTATGGTGGTATTATGTTTCTTACCAATCAACATATTTTACTATGTGGAATGCACAGGGGTGGCAAGAAAGAAGAAAGAGACATAACAAGTAATGAATAGGTCATTAAAAAAAAAATTGTATCCTTTCTTCCATGCACCAACTTTAAACCACAGAAAGAACACAACACCTACAGCTGTTTTCATTTTTGAAAATGTATTTGCTTTTGAAAATGGAAAATCAGCCTGTGAATGTAAATTCCTTACCACATGACAAATTATGTGTTTTTAAAGCAATTTTATATCAGGTTTTATTGATGCTAGCTGCAAATATCCAGTAGTTTTGATTATATCAATAATTTTTTAAAATGATAGACGTCCATGCCAGGGTCTTGTTTTTATAACTTTTCTTTTACCAAACACAATTTGAATTACATGACTACATCCTCCAATTGTTTATGGTATATTCACAAGAGGCAGTATTATTGTCATCATTATTATTATTATTATTATCATTATTATTATTGTTGATAACATGATGAAGGCATTATGTTCATAAAATGTTATTATTCTATGGATGAATATATTTCTAACATTGGTATGAAAATGTTTACTAAGATGTCCCATTGTCAGTGGTGGAATATTATATCTTTCTTGTTCAATTCCTACTTCTTAATGGAGTCCATGGACAGCAATGAAAGGATTGAAGCTAAGATAAAGATTCAGGAAATGAATGAGTATGAGAATTCCTTGTACTAGCTTTAAATTGTCTTTTTTTTTAAATGCAGTGTTTGGTTGGTATCTTTGAGATCCATGAATGGATAATGGTTTCTCTTAAAACAGTCTGTTCAGCCTGTGAACATCTCCACAAGTCCTCTTCATATAAGATAATTGCTTAGGTCAGTTCTGTCATTTTGAGGAAAATCCTTCTAACTTCTTTTACTCCATATGTCATGGAATAAATTAAGCCACTTTCTTCCCACTAGGCCTGGGACACAAGCCGTTATTTAGAATCATCTGTGACATGCAAACAACAATGTGCCTTAGGCGTCTACCATAGGGGCAGATTGTTCCAGAAACTCAGTCCGCCATAGCTCAACTCCCCAAGGGATTTTCATGGTTGGACCTATGCATTTTCAGCTTTTTTTCCAGTCCTTTCACCATTAATAGCTCTCTCAAAGTTCAAATAATTGTTTCATAAGCTGCTCCTTCTCGTTACCCTACTCTTTTGCTATATATATAGTGTTTTTGTGTAACTTTTGAGTCATTTTATCATGAGCTGGAAAACGTAACTCAGTATGAAAATGTGCATATGCGCCTAGCCTGAAAAATCAACTTGGGATACTTCAAAGAGTTGATTTGCCCTCACCGACCCTTACTACTAGACATGGCAGCAAAAGTAGGACTAGTTGTTGGGAGTGAAATTCATGCATCATTTGACAGATGGTTATGCAGATCTACTTTACCAGACCCTTTATAGTTAATCAGTCTGTCCCTATGGTTACACTCTTATTTACCATCTTGTGTCAATAAACATCATCTCCACAAGCAACAATACAACTTCCTGTTGGTAAATGAGATAGTAAGCCATTCAATTGTACTTTTCTTGATTTTCTTTACATCAAGAGGAATGGAAAGCTTCACACACCTTTTTGCCAGCATGTCCTCTTCAGCCATCTGCCTTGCCTTTATCGTGGGAAGTTGTTCAAAATCGATCACTCAATCTCTCTCTCTCTCTCCCTCTCTCTCTCTCTCTATCTCTCTCTCTCTCTCTCTCTCTCTCACACACACACACACACACACACACACACACACACACTTCAACATCTGATTCTCATCAGAGAATCATCATGACCTACTACACAATACGATTATAGTTGACTGTCGGCAGGAGCAGCAGAGCTATGATTTTATTAATAAAGTAAAGTCAGTCACTCATCAATGATCCATCCACATCCGGACTGAAAAACCAGCCGTAAGAACCTATCACTTCCGGTATGTCTTGAAGGTAGGGTCTACTTTCGCTTTGATACGATAGGGCGGCTCATTGAATCAAAGACCATAGACCTAGAAAGCTGCAGATAGTTTAATCCAGGATGTGGTTGATGGCAGTTACCATGGGACATCGCACGGAACATACCACTCAGGCAATACAATTTCAATATACAAAGCAGAAAAGGAATTGAGTAGAGGATCAAATTTAATATGAATCTAATTCTATTATTAAATTACAACGTCTTTTAGGTATGGTATACACTTTTTTTTCTTTTTTTTGTTAGGCTGACACCTTTTTTAAAACTATTTCCCCTTTCCCTACCCCATTTGGCTGGACCTCGTTTCACGATCACTCGGTCATTCTTTGTTCTCAAAGATCAAAGGGGTGGAAAAAAATTAGTGTAGATAACCATGTTTCACAGCCGCTCGCCGACAAAATAGTGTAATCGATACCTGCCTACTGTCAATATGAATTCCAGCATTCTTGTATATTATGTGGACATTTTTTGGCAGGATGGAGAAATAATGAACATGTATATTATATTATATTATCTTCCTTGAACAAATGAATGAATCGTATAAATCTGATAATAAAACTTGGAACAACATGAAAAAGTTCCATCTCCCAACATATGACATGTTGTTTATATGCATTGGAGAATATCTTTATTAGTCACTTAAATGATATTCTTGTTTATGAAATACGTCCATTACGTCTTCTTTTGATTTTGGCAGTGGGGGTCTCTGCTTTAGGCGATATCAGTAAACAACTTCTTTTAGACTATTTGTGCTGTTGTAGCTCAATGACGGAAATGTTACTGCCTCCTGACAAACGATGGACCCAGCAGAATCGTTCATCCTTTCCACTGTCTTCTTTTTGATAGTCTTTCGAATTCCCTCAACATCGAGCGATGTCCGGTCATGATTGTGCTTGTTTGAGGCTGAGGAAAGTAAATTTTCAAAAGTAGGACGAGTTGAGCATCAGAATCTAGATATGCAGCCTGATTGACAGCATGTCCAAGTTAAATGTTGTTTTCTAATCTTGTCGCGAATAAACTTATAGCCGTCATTAATAAGTGCTGGCGCTCCACTCTTGATTTCGATCACTTCACCCTCTATCATAAAATTTGTGTACAATGATTTGCCATACTTTGCAAGGGAACTTATTATAAAGGCTTACTTAATAACATGTCCTGAGTAGTATTGTAGCATATCTATACTAGCTGGGTAGCCCCGGTCTGCGACCGGAAATAGGTCAGCTAAATAAGTCTCTATATAAATATCAAGAAGACAACTTACCTCAAAATATTGATTTTGACCATTGATAATGTTTGGAAAAAAAAAAAAATTGTTAAGGAGATGAGGAGTCCATGGAAAATAATAAACGATCGAGAAATATATCCAGATCTTGATCTAGAAATCTAGGCTAGATCTATAGATATTAGAATCTATATCTAGATTCTAGACAGATTCAATTTGTAGGGTTCAATTCTAGATCTGAACATAAGACATCGCGAAATAGATCCAGA
>JASKDV010047732.1:0-25642 GCA_032466395.1 Aegires albopunctatus | reverse complement strand
TATTAGAAGTAGCGAAAGTGTTGATAATCTTAAACATAAGCTACAATATGAAATACTTAAATCTTCATATAGGCCTAGATATAATAAGTTGGGTTTTTTTCTGTTTTGTTGTCAGTTAATTTGAAGAAGAAGAAGTAAGAAGTAAGAAGTAAAAATAATTTATCACGTGCCAATGACGAACGAAATGAAATTCTTCTGTAAAAAAAAATAAAAATCCAGTAGATTGAAGTGATTAGAGAGAAGAAATTAGGCCTAGGCTATCAGAGAACGAAGCCATCAGAGAAATCCAAGAAAAATCTCTAAACAAATATGGCGACCACAAACGGAGTTTCAGAACCAGCTGCTCCCCAGTCAGGGGAACAAGGCACAGGTGATCGCAGAAATCAGGTAGGCCTATGTTTTGAATTATAAATTGTAAGGACTATTTTGGGGAAATAAGTGTTAAATATCTTTATTTTGCGTCCCCTATCTAATGAGAGTCGTGTGAAGAAACTGGCTCTAGATTAGATCTAGAGATCTCTCTATTATCTAGAATCTAGATCTAGATCTAATATCTAGATCTAGATCTATATCTAGATTCTAGATAGATTCTATCTAGATCTAGCATCTAGATCTATTTATATTGATCTACCCCTAATCACAAAATCTAAGGTCAGTCAGATCCTATCATGTAAATCTACTATCTCTATCAACCTGACTCAAGTCTCCACCTCATCTAGATTCGAGGCCTAATAAGATCTAAGCCTGGTAGCCTACTCCTTATTGATTGATTTCCCGAGCTTAGGTCGCCGTCAAATTGTTTTTAATTTATTTACATGTAGAAAAGTGAAATCAGTCTGATTATCAGATTGACTTAATCTTATATAGATCTAGATCTAGACTAGAATCTAAGTCTATGTTGCGTGTGAATAAATATCTTTAGATTTATATAGATCTAGATCTATATGATAAATAGGAAATAGATCTCTACGCACATTTGAGACAATTACTTCCGTTTTAATTCTAGTTTGTATCAACGGTCTTGGAATCATGAATAAACCATATTGTTCTACCTTTATGAAATATAATCCTAATCTCATGTGTTGAATGTCTTGCTGTCAATATTTAATATATGTTATACCTCCTGAGATAGTATACATCCTGGTATACACACTTAACAGTCTAGATCTAGATCTAGAACTAGATTCTAGATCTAGATATTATATCTAGATTATCTATAATTTGATTGCCCTTTTCTTTTTAAGGATTTTTTTGTTTTGTTTTTAGTTTGACGCTTGGCATCTCTAGAATCTATCTAGAATCTAGAGCTAGATCTAGATTCTAGATCTAGTTTTTTCCAGTTATTATTGGTATTGATCTAGATTTAGATCTAGATATCTAGATTCTAGTTTAAACTCCGGTCTAGATCTAATTCTAGATAATAGAGAGATCTCTAGATCTAATCTATTGCCAGGCTGTCTGACTTATTTAATTAGAAGTATTTTTGGTCACTGAAAACGATGCTATTACAAATCGTCGCAAATTATTCGCATATATAGGCTACAAAAATTATTAATATTCTCCTTTCTGACAAGGACCGATCAACCCAGGTGCAACCGGAAGAGGAATTCTCAGAAGAGGTATAGGTCAGATTGTTTTAGTTAAAAGAAAAATTTAATAACCTTTTTATTTCCATAGAAAACCAAGATAGAGGGGGGTTTCATGGGGGTTTACTCCTCTGAAGCCATAGAGATCTAGGTCGCAACACCAAAACATCGATGATAAAAGGAAAACGGGGTTTTCAAGGGGGTCATATATGACGTAACTTAAAAGCAATATATTTGCGACGGTTTTCAGTGCCATATTTCGTGTTTAGCGCTCTAGAAAACCAAGGAAGACACATAAAAAACCCACCAATTTAGAGACCAGAGTTATACTAGATCTAGATGTGTAACATTACCTTTTTTTTCAATTAATTTATATTTGGCAATTTTCTTTTGGGCAAAAACATAAAAGACATCAGAAAACATCCGGCAACGTTACGGGGTAAAAAACAAAATGGCGACGGCCTAAACTCAGGGCATCAATTGGTAAGGAGTACCCAAAGGCTGATTTTCAGCTCACTATGTTCATTGATCGGATCTACTATGGTTTGGAGTCAAGAAAATAGGCCATAGGTACGCATGAGGCGTCTAGACGAGCGACACCCAGATTCGACATATGCAAAACGCCTAGGGCGAGGCACGCATAGTTTTGACATTGTAAAGTGTCAAGGCGGTGCTTCTCAGATTTTACATGCAAAGGGTCGCTGAGTCTCGTGGTGTACGAGATTGTCATCTCGCCTGATCCTGTTACTGTTAGGCTACTGAAATTATTATGACACTGACACATTGACAGACTTGAAACGCCAGGGCTTGGCGTGTTAACACGGGCGATGTACCTTGGCACTGACAAGTTTTCCCATTCCGCAAACATCTCGCCTAGGCCACTTCCCATTCCATGTAACATCTCGCCTGGGCCGGCTTGACATTAATTTCTTTCATTGACAAGCCTAGTCCTAGGCCTAGAATCTAGTACTAGAAGTATTTCTTGTTTATAAAAAAGAATTATTCATCATGCATTATGTTACATTCATTTATATGTACAGTAGCCTAGGGTTATATTATTTAGATTTTTTTTTCTCTCCTTTCTGGTTCCAAGAATATAAAACAAGCTCTGAAATGCATTGTAGCTTATCAAATGAAGATTGGCTTGACCTACTTTCATGACCGCGTGTCCCTAACCCTAGCCAGTGCAACGCAGTTTTTATTATCATTTTTTTAGCCTCAAATTCCCAACCATTCCCTGGTCCCCAATTGGAGCATATCATCATAATATTGATTGCGATTACTCGAACTAGACGTGATCTAAGGATCACTAAAGATGACGTGTAGGACATGATCTTTTTATGATTATGATAATGAAAATAGAAAAAATGCAAGATCTTCCTGCATAGCATTTTTTTATAAATCTACAGGTGATGTTAGGTGAGCTACCAAATGATTTTCTCCGCACTGGCCCTCCACCAACCCAAGAGCAAGAGGACGAGCGCATTGCTCGCATATTACAAGCTCAACAACAAGCTGGAGTCAATGTTTTTACTGCATCAAATGTTGTTGGAAGACTAAGCATTTCAGTTGTCCAGGTATGATTCTCCATCCTTATGTCTCTTATTCTAATGGTCTGGAAAAAATCTGCATTGTCCTCTATTGCACTTTCATTGGTCATTCTTGTAAAAGTGATTAAAGGTTTTTTAAACAGATATAAGCAAAAAAGAAAGTCCCCCCCTCTGTTGTGACTATTCAAATATCTTGGAGTGATTTTTCCAAACATTTTAAAAGCCAATCCCAATTTTGAAGTAATAAAGAAATGTAATATATTTCCTTTTTTTTTTTTTACCTAGGCGAGATTAATAAAGAATTATGGTCTGACCAAGATGGATCCATACTGTCGTGTTCGCATTGGTCATACAGTGTTTGAGTCTCCCACTGCTTACAATGGGGCTAAAAATCCTACCTGGAATAAAACTGTTACAACGTAAGTCCATATCTATACTACAGGGTACAAGTGAAATATTTCCAACATCACCATGTATTTAATCGATTAGATGAGTGTGTTAATTTAAGAGGATTTTATTTTGTAATGGTTTTGTTTCTTTTCAACAATGCAATATCGTAAGATTGAAATAAAGTTGATTTAGTTTATTAAAATCAGTGACAGATTTTTTTTTTAAATAGAAAGAAATCTCCTTAGTGACATCATGCTTGAAAGTGTATCATTGTCAGAATTAGAATCAGATCAAATGGATCTATGAGCCAAGTCATACAGGCGTAATAGGCAATGAACAAGCAGACAAGCTGTCATGTAATGCACCTGTTGTTCTTGCCAACATTAAAATGGACAAGCAGGAGATCATGAAAAACTTAACCAGTAAGCTTGTAGATGAGGAGATGGAACGTGACAAGATGATAATTGCAAGATTGGAGGAGTTTGGAGTGACAAGAGGAAGCGGCAGGACCTGTATGCTGACAGGAACATAAGGCACACAACAAATCAGCAAAATACAGGACTCTGTGTTGGATTTTGGACAGGGGAACGGAGCACCTATGGCAATATCCAGAGGGCCAGGATGTTGTTACCGAGGACAGCTGACATATATCAGAATATTTATTTATCTTCTTTTGACATTTATGGACTCAAGCATATTACATGAAAAGACAATCACACTCACATACTATACATGCATTTGAATAATATTATAATCATCAATGCATAATAATAATAATAATAATGCTAATAAAAAATATATAATGATAAATATAACAATATTCATTCATAGATAATCATAACTAAGACCATCAATTTATTTTATTAAAAATATCACTGTTATCATTGTCAAATTATTGCTATCATTTACCTTAAGTAATTTTATCAGCCACAAAATAATTAAAATAATCTCTACAAGTACGTCTTAATTATTAATAAGAATGAGGGATAAAAGCATTTTGTAACCTCTTAAGTTTTTCATCTTAATTAGAGTAGTTGACCGCCTTTTTCTGGTCCTTCGATATTCCTTTCATCAAGGGATGGTTATTGTCCTTTTGAATACTACCTGCTGGTTTGAAGTAGCTTTGATGTAACTTAAGACACTAAACATCTTAACATCAATAGAGATTTAGAGCTATTCATATCTTATTCTATCCAGGTATCTTCCTCAAGGTGTAGATTCTATGTATGTGGAAGTGTTTGATGAGGTAATATATTTCATTCATTCATATATTTCATTCTGAAACATTACAAATATTCATTTCTCTACAAATTTATCATTTATTTATGGTTTATTATGTTCTAGGAACTTAAATATCATTATTTATAGTTTTCTAAGTAAACCCTATAATACTTATACATTTATTTCTTGTTTCTCTGTTTTATGGTAACTCATCTCCTCACGAACTTTCTTTGACCATGAAGCACAAGCCATGCTATGAAATTATTGTTCACCAAAATAATCTATCCATCTCACCTTTCTTTGTTTTAGAGATCCTTCACCATGGATGATCGCATTGCATGGGCTCACATCAAAATTCCTGAAGGGGTCATGAAAGGTGGAACTGTGGATGAATGGTATCCTCTTAGTGGAAGACAGGGAGATGACAAGGAGGGAACTCTCAACCTAGTTCTCTCTCTCACTGTGAGTAACGATGGGCCTTTTTCATTACATTGCCTAATTTATCTTAGAACTCATAAATGATTCTGTCAGCATAATAAGGGAAAATATTACAGGTAAAATGGCAAATTGAAAGTCACCAAAATATTGGTAGTTTGTATCGCCTACTATTCATTTGTTGAGAGTGATAGAAATTTGGGTTGGGTTCTTTTTCTTCTTGGGCATCAGTGGCCTAGTGGCAGTGGTTAACACAGTTTGTACACAAGAAATTCAAGCAGCTCCACTCACCAACACCGTCCGGCTTAGGTAAGACACTTTGTCCCATCTACCTCACTCGACTCAGGTGTGAATGAGTACCTGGCCGTTAAGACAGCGTTGTCTGTGTCCGAAAATTGTATAAGCGCCTTAGAGGCTGTTGGTCTTGTCCTATGTGTTTCATGTTGCTGTTGGCCAGGGGAAGTGAAAAATTGTAAAAGTGCTTAGAGGCTAAGGTCCCTTGGTGATAAGCGCTATATAAATGCAATTTTAAAATTTTTTTCTTCTTACTTTTTTTTCCCCTCAAGATTTGTGCACCCTAATTAATGTGTAGAATTTTGATTTTATGTTTAACATAATTTTTTTCACTTTTCACTTAAAAAAGGATATTTTTTCTTTCAGTGCATCAGTTTTTAAGATAGCCCAAATGCACTCACTTGGGTTCATTTTGAGATTAATACATAAATTTGTGGGGCTTTGTTCAAAGAATAATGTGGGACTCCAATAGGCTATTATGGTAGATTGTCAAGAAATGCCATTTGATAAAAAATATTTTCATGTTTGGTCTGAAGGCACCAATAGAATCCAACGTGTATACCTACCAAACTCCTGTTCCTGTGATGATGCCTCCTTACTATCCTGCTGGCATGCCAGGTAAGATTTAAGAAAGAAAAAAAAAAGAATAAATAAATAAGAATAATACCAATGAAGTCCTAGCCACTCAGCTTTACATATTGTAAATTTGTCAAATTGTATTCAATATTGATTGTATTGTCAATCTGTAATTCTATTTTATGATGTATAATTTGGTGGAAAAAGAGCTCCCATTTTAGGTGTCTTCTAGCCTTACTTACGAACAGAGGTTAATATTTGATACTCTCCTCTACAAAGATGGGCAGCTCAAAAATTGGAACATGAGAAAATGTTTTCCCTGTAAGTTTCGGACAATCCTCATAAATGCAAAAACAAGCACGGAGCATAAAGATAACATGAAATGGCTTAATTGCATTGTCAGTATATTAACATTTTTCTCTTTTAAATGCAATCAACAGGCGTTGGTGTAGTGCCACCAGCACAACCCTATCCTCAGCAACCACAGCCACCAAGAGGACCCATGTATACAGAGGAGGACCTCAAAATGGTAAACATAGATGCTGAAAAACTAAACCAAAGTTTTGTTATTTGTCCAAAAATACCTTTAGTTTTAGCAGCAATTTATGTTGATTACGAATCTTATGTTATATCGGGTAGAAGCGCATGTACGAACTTAAGTCCAGCATTGACAAAATATGATCATTATTATCAGGGAGGCATTAATAGGAATATAGATGTATGTGCTTTTTCAAACTTTCTTCAAAGACTTATTACGACCAATGATCAATTTTGCTCTACTTGTGAAGTCACAATTAAGGGACTTTAATAATGTTTCAAAAGCATTATAAAACGAGGACCCATTGCCAAAACTAGTATATTATGTATGCCATTATTTTAAAGTCCTTAAAAATTCAATGATTTGATTGTATAAATCAGCTTGCAGTCTTCAATCATTGCAGAGATACTGATTATAAAACCCATCTTTATATATATATATAATTATTCATTATCACGGAATAATATTTAAACTTGAATTTTTCTCGCTCAATTTAATGTAACACAACTATAATCCCTGTTAAGGCTTTTTATTTACATTAAAAAAAAAAAAAAATTGTTACACCACAGGTCAAGGACATGTTCCCAAATATGGAAGAAGAAGTTATCAAGTCTGTGATGGAAGCTAATAATGGCAACAAGGATGCAACGATTAACTCCCTTCTCTCAATGAGTGCTGAGTAAAAGAGAAAGATTGGAAAAATGATACATTTACGCATTTGATGATTTTTTTGCATTCTACTTTATACTAGTATGGGCCCTATGGGTTTCAACTCATAGAATGTATTTCAATATTCTTTTTTTAATTTTTTTTAAATATATATATATATGTTTTTATGGATATGTATTTAATTCCATTTGTCATTATTACTAATGTATGATATCTATGATAGTGCCCCAATCTATTGTATGTGATACTGTGGTATTGAGGTAGAATTTGAGTTGATGATCAAAAGGTCCCGGGTTGTTTGAATCCTGGTAGGGTGCAATATTGAGTTCTTTGCGTGCATTTCCTCATCATTCTCTGGTGTAAAATGAGTACTTGGCTATAAGGAGAGTCAGACCTATGAGAATGAGATAGACATTTCTTCAGGTCACACATCAATATGCCCCCCAGGAGGTTGAGATGAATTTGGGAATGAAACTGCCTGCCATGGTACCTCTGTAAAGTGCATAGAGGACATTTTGTGGGAACGTTCTATATAAGAGTGCTCTTCATTTGTTTACTTTTTACGTGTAACATTTTATTTTAAAGCTTAGGAATGGAGGAGTGCACCTTCACATATTTAGATGAATAAAAAAAAATTGGCAAACAAAGGACATGATTTACAAAGGAAGATTTACTCAAAAATTGGCTATTTGAACTGTAAAAAGTCTTAGAAGAGTTGATTGTCTTAATTTTGAAACAGCAACAAATAATTAGATCCAACATGATATCCTAATGACCAGAGAATTATCAATTTGAATACAAAAAGGCAATATAATTGGATGTTTAGAATATTTCAGTCTTGCTAAATAAATGATATGTGAGATGCCTCTTACTCTTCATACTGAAGTAAATGGATGAAGACTTACTGGGTGAGAGAATTTTGTACCTGACATTACCTGTTTTTGTACCTGACATGACCTGTTTCTGCGTTTTATAAACTTTGTGATATTATTTTCAAAAATTTCTATAAAGGAATTCTTTTTATTTGGTTGGCCGATAAGAATCTTTTTTCAAATTTCTCATGCCCTTCTTTCAACGGGAAATGTTATCATTGATAATTTTCAAAGTTGTTTCTATTGACTTGGCATATCACATAGTCTTCATTGAACTCTATGAATTTCTATATGTGATATTCTTTTGATGATATCTTTGTTTTTAGGTCACAAATAAATGGAATTTAAAATTTTTTTATTTTTTTTTGAACATTGTACGGGCTTAAAGTCTTACTGCATTATTAAGCTGAATTCTGGTGGATGTAAATGTCACAATTTTTCCATATGCGAGTCATAAAATTTTGATATGCATCTCTAAAATTTCTGTTTAGTGTGATTTTAACTTTTTGCTTTTTTGAAAACTGAGCAAATTCATGTGTTTTTTTTTTTTTAAAGTTTGGTTTAATTTAATTTATGTTTGGTTTAATTTAATTTATGTCCAATTTGTATTAATCTTCCGCCTTTTATTTATGCTTCTACTTCAGAACCAAATTTAAAGTGGCCCATTTGCTTATTACTGTCCCACTATTGCTACAACTTTTGTATCAACACCAGTGACATGAATGAGCTTAAAGTATCTATTTGAACATCTCTCTTTCTCTCTTTGATGGTTTAAACTGTTTTCTTCCTTTTACACTACATAGTGGATGAAATTAATTTATATCATAGACCTATGTATCTCATATTAGTAAACCCATGTTTTTCAAAACCCAATTAGATATATATTAAAGTATTCCTCTATTACTTATGAAGGAGTACTCCCTACCCACCTTTCTCTTTCCCATTTCCCCCCCCCCCACCATCAATAAACAAATTCCAGTCTGGCATTAACCAATGCATAAACTTTCACACAGGTTCTGAACTCATAAGCTCATCCCCTTTCTAAGTAATGATTATAATAATTCCACATGGAATCTAGTTTATTTGAACATTTCTTTTCTGCAAGGAGTATTTTTTATTACTTGTTTAAAAATTCTTTGCTAAATTCATGGATTCTAGTCTTTTACTGATCTTCATCCATCCACTTGAAATCAAAATATTTATTACTTGTTTTCAAGTAAAATTTTGGTATGTCATATACGCTTGTGCCAATCTTTCCCCTCTTGAAACATTTTCAATTTCAGTTGATCAGTTAGTGTAATTGTTTTGGGTTTTTTTTTAATCAGCTTTTATTATATGAATTTAATGCCATGTGTCATTCTATTTCAATTTACCATCTGAAAGAGGTAATAGAAAAACATTATTCATTGGTGTCATTTTTTCTTTCAAAGGGGTGGGTGGTAACACATTTATTTATAGTAATACTTTGCATTGAACATGTCAGGTATTTTAAGTTAAAAATAATTTGTTTTCTTTTAATTTTCCTTCACAAAGCTTTGGTTCTTTGTTAATGCTTTAGTTCATTAATGGTTTGCTTTGCTTCTCCTTTTGTAATTTTTTGGGCAAGCTCTATTTTTTATTTTCTGTTTTATATTTATCACTGCAATGTTTCTGTGAATGAACCTTTTTTTTTTCTTCTTAAAGTTTAGAATTCTGTCAATTATTGTGGAGAAAATATATAAATAAAAAATATGGTCACATATTGATCTTGATATTATATCTAATGATGAACAATTTTGCATTTATTTAATCCAGGTGATTTACTCATATTGAAGAGTATCGAGTGCTTGTTATATATTGCAAATTTGCTTTCAATTGTATGAAATTGTAATCCATAATCAACAGGATTGTTATTTTTTTTAATGTATTGTACAAGTGACAACAACAGCATAAATTACTAAAGAAGCACATCATTTCATCAAACATTTCAAGGTTGTATCAAAAAAGTTCTTGATTTTGTAAGGATGCTCAAAATTATGATCTTTGAAGTCATAATGATAATAGATTATACTACAACTTGTACTGAACAACAACAAAAACAAAACAGAATTGCTCTTATTCATTTTAAAACCCATAATGCAGAAATGGCTGGAAAAAATATCTCCGTTTGCCTCTGATATGGAGATGGATTGATTATCTTGCTTTCCTTCCTTCATCATTGTTCTTTATTTGCCTCTGTCATGTAACATATTGCAATTAACTTTTTTGACTGAATTTGAAACAAATAATTATATTTTAAGTAAATTTATGTCAAGCCAACCATGCTGTCGGGAAGGCAAGGTTTTACACATCAGTTTTGTCTCCTTTTGGTTTGTTTTTTTCAACAACCAAGAACAGCCTTTAATCATATGACTTTCCTAATAAGTGATATTTTTTTTTATTGAGTTTCAATTTTTGATATACTTAATTTTATTAAAACAATTTTATTTTTTTTTAATTAAATTTTTTCCATAAGTGATGACCATTGTTGCCTAGAGAGTATTTGCTGATCTAAGAAACAATTTCATTAATACTCTCTCCAAATTTTGTTGAAAAAACAAAGAAAATTCATAAATTACAGGGTTAAATTAATAATTAACATACATATATATTATAAGATTTGTTTTGTTTTTAGAAATAAATAAATTGTTAAGCTATATACTTACTCACTTTCCATATTATTAGTTCACTCTTCGAGTCCAAGGGAATTAATAAAGCTCTTGAAAATTATTTGAGGCCTACCTATCAGCAATGCTCTCATCATAGAGTAAAATTGCAATTTTTACATCAGATAAGAGAGAGGGGAGACTTTCGGATAATTATCCAAAAAATAAACACCTTTTGGTTTTGTACAAATATTATGAAATGTACTGAATTATTATCTGTCAGACATGCTAAACGTTTTTTTGTCATAAAATTCATGTCCCTCCCTTAATAATTGTATTATAACTTTCCTGCTATTATAATTGTCCTACTTGAATAAATCAAATATTTTTTTTAATTTATTTTACTCGTTATAATATTCTTTAAAAATTTGAATTTATTCTCCTTTTTTATATCAAATTATATTTCTATTTTTTAGATAAACTTTTTTTTTCTCACATTATCTTATTTGTGTCAATAATTCTACATCATATCTTCCTCAAGGTCTTTGAGTTTTTATGTTAGGTTTTTATATATTTATTTATTTATTCGTCTTGATTTATATCGCCTTTTAAATGCCATAATACTATCAATAACATGCTAATGCTTTAAATATTTTGTGGTGTTTCATAATCTTTGAAAGTAAACTTGAAACACGTAAAGAAGAAATGAATATTCCTATTCTTCCCCTATTATTACTATTCTACAAAAACTCATTTCTTCTGTCATTTTAACAAGTGGTTCCTTAGCTCTCCTTTCCTATATAATCATCTAAATTGATCTTTACTTCAGATGTATTGTATGACTGGTGGAAAAAAAATCCTCAAACTGTTCTTAATCTTACTTTATAAACTTCTCCCTTGTTAAGACCAAGAGGTGTACACTTATTATGGATTTTGAACTTTGTACCTTTCCTTTGTGCATTTGTTAAGAAACCAATCAATTCAAGGTGAGACAATTCATACTGTCATATTTACCAACTGCATATTATTCACACTAGTTGGATCTCTTATGGCGCAATGTTTGCATTCAGTTTCACAAGTGTTTTCCTCTCCTCTTATTTATAATTACCTCTATGAGGCACAGAGATCCAAAGCTGTTATCAATATAAAAAAAAAAAAACAGGACAAAAATGATATTAAAGTTTGTAATTTATGGAAGTAAAGTTGATAACTTTATTTTAGTATGTTGTAAATTTCATACAACTTTTTAATCATTTTATCTCTGTCCAGATTTGAACATAGACGATAAAAATCTATCTTTTCAAGTCTTTTCATGCAGCTTCATTTTTTCATTATTATATGAATGGGTTTTATCTTTGAGGTGTCATAACTGATAGTGATATACCTTGTGCGACCACATACATGACTGTGTTAATAAATGTTAGAATCAATTTGTCTTGGAATTATTTTATTGATTGCTTTTCTGTTCCTGAAGGGAATCCTAGAGTTATTATGGACCCAAGATTAAGGCATTTTCCTTAAAACTTAAAGGCAGTCATTCGGTCTCTTGTTAGTTTCTTCATGGCAGTCTTAGCTTAAAGACCATCATTAGAACTTAGGCTGTGACCATAGTTACAGGCTTTGAGAGATCATTTTGCTGCTACTGCTATTCTTTTTCAGAAAAAGTCTAGATTATCCTGCAGCCAGAGACGTGTACTGCATTGCTTACTTTTATTTTACACAAGTACAATATGTTTTTAAAACAATTTATACCAGGTAGCTGTCGGTAGAGTAGAGCATTGGGCTACCAAACAGCAAGCTCCAGGTACCAACCCCCAGTCCTTGCAGATTTTTCTCGTGGCCTCCCTGTCAATCCAGCAAAAGTATAATAATCAGCATGGAAAGCAATGGCGAACTACCACAAGAAGGCCTAAAAGCATTTTAAAAGTATGGACTCTACTCCCCATAATGAGTATGGATAACATTACTTTACTACTACAGTGCACTTGTTTATACCAAATTAAAGGTTATTCCGAATGTTTTGAAAAAAATGGAATTTTTTCTATAATAAATGACCGGTTAATCCAAATTTTTGACGCCTCGACCCGCTTAATCCACCTTTTTTGGGGGGTCGGTGGAGAAAAAAAATTCAGACAAGATGGAAATAAATCCAGTCAAAAATCAAGTAAAAACTTCACAATTGATCTACACAAAAGGCAAATGCTAAATGCAATAGAGATAGAAACATAGAACAGCACAGATCATAACATTGCACATAACACTTCTTCACACAGTCTGTCTGTGTAACTTTCTAGTGTAAGCTGTGCAGGCCAACTATTGTGATGCAAGTCTATTGTCGCTGTGAAGTGAACTCACAGATGAGTCGGCGTTGTGATTGCTTTTGAAGTGGATAGATGAATGATTGACGAACATCATATAGGACCTGTGTATACAGTGGTTTGGTTTAGACACATTTTTTTAAAGGAAATGTGTTAAAACAAAGTGGTGTTTTTAGATGTCATGACTTATCTATGTCATTGTTTCCACACGGAAAAAAAATGTTAAATACGAGTGGTGAATCTATAAGAGACCATTGACGGTCCCAAGCCCATATATATATACAATGCAGAGGACAATGTTTCCACTTTTTGCATGCTATACACCCAAGATTTTAAGCTCACTACATGAAATCAGCCAATTTAGATTATTCCAAATTCCTGATTAATCAAAAACAAATTTCAGAAACCTAACCGATTTGGATTAAGCGGGTTCAAGTGTACTTACTTTGACTTTAGACTGAGATGCAAACAAATTGAATCAAATCTTCAAAGTAACAATAGATAAATGGTTTGTATGAAATTCTTTAATAAATATCATTCAGACAACAAAATTTAGCTTGGGAGTATAAATATTAAGGGAAGAGTGATGGTGAATCGGTGGTATATATGTGTCAAATCAGCATAATACATGAAATATACATATATGTATACCGACAGTTGGAGAAAATACCATTGCAAGACATTTGATAGAAGTAGTTTTTATTTTATATTTGTTTTTTTATCATAATCATGCATGAAAATATAATATCATAGTTATCATTTTGAAATGTTTCAATTTCATGAATCAATATATCTAATTATGATGACAATTTTCAAATAATTCTTTGTATTCAGCACACATGGAAAAGCTAGGACAGGGGGAGAAGACTTCTGTGCTTTTCACTATTGTTTACCAAGCAGGGTAAAATATCACACTCAATATAATTGTTAAGAAGAAAGGCCTTGTGAAATGATTGAGGACTTCTGAAAACATGTATTTGGATAAAAAGAACTAAAAATTAAAGGACATGAATTTATCATGGGTAGAAAGAAATATGGTATTGGTAACTTTTTTAAAAATTAATATAAATGTTATTATCCATGAGTAGTTGACAAAAAGTGATCTCTTAAATTCAAATATCATCTGCAGAATTTGTAAGAGTGTTAATACAGTAACTGCCGCCTATAAGCACGCTTTGAATTCAAGCACACTATCTTACTCAGACCGATTTTTTGCTATTTAATCTACTCGCCATTAAGCACGGTCACTTCGGCCCCAAGTACGAAGGGAGAGAAAGAGAGGTATAAAAAAGAAGGAGAGATCAGCGATAAGCACGCTCCAGCCTTCTACTTCTCCCATTGACTGCTTTTCGGCGACAGCTACTGTATAAATGGCTCAAAATCATTTTAATTGTCAATATTTAGTTCTGATCTTTCATTTGTTAAAAATATGGTTAAGCACCCTGCAAAGTTCTGCAAAGGTCAAACATCCACCACAAAGAATTATAATGTAAATTTTATTGTAATGCAGAATTCAAATTGATTGCTTCAGCTAATAAATTTAATATGTAATACAATTATTACTTATATCTAATAGTAGAAATGGTTGAGTACAAACTTATATTTGACTATACTGATTTCATCTCCATCAGTTAATACCTGAAATATATGATATTTAAAAATTGCAGAAACAAACATTCTACACCTCAGGGAGCAGAAAATTAAAAGTTCATGAGAGTCATCACAAATTATGAGATTAAAATAATGAAAAGAAACATTGAAATTCCATTGACATTTAATTTTAGATACCTGGACCATAATTGGAGCATGAGATCAAAGTATTCATAGCCTTTATATTTTAAAAACAACATCAAATGAACATAACTCCGTCCCTTTTTCAATTTAGGAATCTACTCAGGTAGCTTTATTGATGGATGAAAATATGATCACGTTTAGAATATTTAGATCTCATGGTCAAGATTCCAATGTTTAAAAAAGTTTATATCACATGGAAAAAAGTCAACCCCCCCAAACAATTAAAACAGAAAATATAGGGATATATCAATAACTTATGGTTACTTTTTGGTGTCACTACAGCATGAGGTCTGCCTCCATTTTCAACAATAGTGTATCGTATTATAATATAATTTTGTACGTCACTGTACCCTTAAATAGATAGACCTCCACACTGCACCTGGGTGGATGACATAATGAGGTGGACTTTTCTCCATTCTGTCATAATTTTCCACTAACAAATTTTCAGTTTTAAAAATCAAAAATTAATTAAGAACATCAATTACAAAAATATGAAACAAAAAATCATGACTGATAATACTGTTCACAAAAAAATTAAATCATATCCAATAAACCATAGCTGCTCTAGGGAGGCTGGTAATTAAAGGGTTATGGGACAAGTATGTGAGGGACATTATTAATCTTCATGATGAAAGCAAGCATAGAGGTGATGCAGGAAAATCCTTCATATTGATCAAAAGAACACTTTATTCTTTTTGTTTCAAGTTGATATCTTTAACTTTAAGCAATTTTTGAGATAGCTCTATTTCTTTCCAGAAAGCTAAGTGCTATAACCTAAAATCAACTATGAAAGTCTTTATATTGATTGTAGTGGGGGGGAAGCTTTTTCATTCGCCATGTGTGGTGTTCTAGGAAAACCCATCTGAAGAAGACGCAGTTCACTGTTTTGAAAAAGAGCTGATTAAAGTCAAATATTGGGTCTTTCGTGAAAATTTAGATAAAGTCACAAATACTTTTGTCAACCTTTTATGTTTCTTCTGTGTGAATATTATGTTTAAAAATAAATGGTCTATTTTGATGTTTAAAACACCTCATCTCAAGGTGACAATAGGCTCAAAATGGCCAGTTTTTTCTTATTCTAATTTTTAATATCTACCATGTTGAGAAAGCCGTAGCTCTAAAGCTGATAGAGATATTGGCTTCAAATATAAAGCAGAATGTTCAGAAAAGATAGTCCTTTAAATTGAAGTAAGAAAACTCAATACTCTGGATTGGTCCAAATTTGGGTTTTCCTGGAGCACCGCACGTATTATGTTTAGAAATCAATACATATTGAAAACTTGTACCTAATCAAATGGCGAGTGAATAATAACAATGACAGGGACACGGCTGCGAATTGGTCCAAATTTAGTTGTAGCCAGCCCGACAGGTAAACCCCCGTCTCAAGCCATAAAAAGGTCATGACCCCATCACCGTGGCCTGGCAATCAGCGAGTTATTTTCATTTCACGTTTAGAGCCATTTTATGGTGTTTTATAACGTCAATAATTAAAGCCTACAAGCATTGAAAGTAGTAAGCAAAGCAAGAAAAAAGGAGAAGATCTTCGCTTTTCGATGATATATTTTTTTTTATTAATGTATGTTAAATAGCAGAAACAGCAAAACCTTTCAAATATTAATATTAGCGATTTTTCACATTTGTCTTGATCTTTAAAATATGCAATTGCTGTTTTGAAACTCAATTTTGAGTCATTTCGCGATTTATCATAGAAAAACTAAACACATACATGAAAAGAGGAGATATTCACCTTTCGAAACATGGAAACAACATTCATGTGCCTTGACAGGTTTTACCGCAATCGCCGATTGATCATTGTTGACTCCCATTCATAACGATAGCGAACAATGTAATGGTTTTCCCAGGTATCCGTTGAATTTCGTTATTAAGTACCTTTTTTGTTATTGTCACTTATTTTTGTGACACAAATCTTTCAGATAATATTTATTTATGAATAATTAGTGAGCAACATATTGAACTAATGATCATTTAGATACACGTCATCACAGTTATTATATATTCAAATGAAAGCATGAGCTCCAAATCTGCATACACATCATTTGACATAGTAGTAACGTAACCTTCCTTTGATGAGAGTGTCAGTTATCATAGATCCTTACATATATATAAGTATGTTTATTAATTATGAAATTATAACAAATGTAAAGGAAATAAGAATGATGCCAATATTGATATGAAACAGTGGCAGACGTCAAGTACTGTAAGTGTTATTGTAACAATATTTTTGTTTTGTTTTCTTCTTTTTGATTTGCTTGAGTGACTGCAGTTGGGGTGTTGTTTGTAAAAGGCTTGCATTTAGAACTGTTTGTATGTGTGTGGCTTAGTGTTTGGTGGCATTTGCTCTTCTCTCTAATTTAGCAATGGTTGCGTGAATAAGTTCCTTACCCTGTTCCCCTAAAAGTAATAGACCTAAACCAAATTTGTGTTGTTCAATGAAAGGAATGCAGTGATTTTCTAAGATGTGATGTTTAGGAAGGATGTTACCTGGAAAGTTTCAGCGATATAGTGACATGTATTTTTTAATCGCTGTGTGAATGAGAGGGAGTGTATTTTCTTCTATTGGCTTTGTGTGTGAAATAAGTGTATGAACCTCAGCAAATGCTTCGTTGATGCTATTGAATAACTGTCTGAGACGATGTGCTTTGTCTAATAATAATATGATTGGGTTGTCTATACATTCAAAGATTTTTTATAAGATTTGTGATGCAAGTTTCGTATAAATTTTCTTTGTCGAATATGTTCTCGTGTTAAACAACGTTTGCAACGAGTTCAGCAAAATTCATTAACGTTAATGATGTGTTGCTCGAGGGAGTATTAAAAAATCTGATTTGAAAAAAGAAAGATAATTATAAATTTTGATCTCGACAAGGCACATTAAATGAAATTTTACCATGATATAGTACAGAAGATAAAAAAATAAAATATGATTGCCGCTAAAATGATTTAATTTAAAGCTTAATTATTAATACACAATTAAAATCCACTGAAAATACACGCATTTTGAATCAATCACAATCACTGCATCACAAGTAAGAATAACATGGTAATTAAAATTATATAGGATGAAACTAGAAAATCGTGAAAGTCCGATGATAGTGAGAAAGTGATGTTAACACGAATGTTTACTTAGAAAAAGTGGAGATAAAAAGTGATATCATACCGGCTTTACAGTGGCGAGATGCGGTAGGGAAGAATCTGATACCCTGTAGGGGAATTCCCCTAGGAATAACGCCTACTTGACAGGTGATTTATTGAGGTCGGGCGGGAAAACTAAATTTGGGCTGAGAGCAAAAATTCACAGCCATGGGGAAAGCATTATCATTCATTTTCAAAATGTAGTACACTATAAAAAGCATGAAATATTGACAGTAAAAGAAATGAATTGGGTCATATTCCATCATATAAAAGGGAGCTGTACATTACAATACATTATTATTTAAAGTTCATCTCAGCCACACAGAATCTGTTTAGATATAGTGGATTGTGAGTTCATTTCCTGAATAAGTGATGTAAAGCTTTGTATTTAAATATTGTATGTATATACATGTAACTTATCTGCAATTATAATATTCTGACAAAATGTGTAAAGCATACAATGCCTTCCATAATTCTGTACAATCAATGAGGCTTAAAAGTTGATGAAAGCTTTCACGTTTGCCATTACAAGATTTTCCCTAAACCCTGTTCAACAAGAACAATATTTATTTATAACACTATTACTTTAGAACAATTAGAAAATCATTATAATTGAAGGAAAATCATTGCTAAATATATGAGTAGCACAGCACAGCTTTTAAGTCCTTAAGGCTCACCAACAAAATTCAATACAAATGAATCCTTGTGTTTAAAGAAAAGAATTTTCAAAAATTACAAATCTTACGAGGAAACCAAACTCTTGAGTGTGAAAAAAAGATATGATTAGATCTATTAATATTGAAAAGGATTAACTTAATTCAATAACACTACAAACTTGTTTTGTCTTAAAGTTAAAGACTCTTCAGGTGCTATATTCTATTTTTGTTCCTTCCTATAATTAGATCTACGTACATTTCTGTACTAACAAAAACAAAGAGAAATGTTACCATGGAGATTTGAAAAAATAGACCACTAGTAATAGTAATGACAAATTGGCAAACGTCAATGAATAGTTTTTCTTTGAGAAGTTCTTTTGTTTCCCTTGTCAGCAGTAATATTCTTCAAGTGAAGGGTTAAGCTTCTATAATACCAGGACAATATAGAATTGCTCCCTTGTGAACCTTATGACCATAATATTATAATGGCAACAAATTCAAACATATAAATTAACACAACCACACACACCTCTATAAATTATTCATACTCAAATAAATATTTTGAAAAACAAAACAAAAAGCAAACAACCCCCCTGAAAAAAGAACTCCCAACAACAACAAACTAATAAAAAAATCAAAATAAAGCGAGACATTGGACTAAAATGAATGCAAACAAGCTACTTTTAATGGAGGTAATGTGATGTTTATATTCTGGCTTATGTAAATGTCTTATTATCACTTATGAGAATGTCAAGACTTCTTTTACAAGTATTTTTCAGGGTCGCAAGTCTTGCAGCAGTTTCACAAAGTTGTCACAATGGGAATATGTCTTGAGATATAAGAATTCATCATTAAACTACAATAACAATAACACAAATTGATGGAAGAAGTACAATAACATGAATTGGTGGGACGAATTACAGATATGAAAATTGTTCATGTGATCAAAATAACACGATCAAACAGCTAATTATATATAATTTGTTGATAATGGGAAAATACAATGACTTCAAGACTCCCGCCAGTTTTAGTAATTTTTTTCATGTAACCACATAGATAGTCAACAGTGAATCAAAACATCTGTGTATTTAAGTTGAATTTAATTGGTATCTTTACCCAAAAACGTCAAGATCAATGAATAGTGACCATTACCACCAACAGTAACAGCCTACGAGGGTAAAAGCTTTATCAACAAGAAGCAACATAATACTGGTGTAACATCAAACTCTTTATAAAAATAGGGAAGGAAAGTAATCAAAATTTCACAAGAACAACAAGCTTTGTTTATGAAAGACAATTTTTAGATTTAGAATAACAGCTGAAAATCACAAGAATGAAGGAAATCACAGAAAGATAAGAAAGAAGAAATACATGTATGTATTTCAGGTTTTTTGATAATAAATCACATCATAAGATGGTGACTATCTAAAGTGACATATATGTGCAAGGATATTACAATGCATAAAACTGTCATCGTAGTTTTCTGAATGGAAAATGTCAAAATTCTGAGCAGAATTTTACCCCCAAAACGACAAAATTCTGCAAGGATTGCGACCATGTCTAAACTTCTTTTAGCATTCTTTCCTTTCAAAAACGTATCCATTTTTGCTGGGAAACAAAGGTGATCTTGAAATCCTGTCTAGATCTATAGAATCTAGATCCAGATCAAGTTTGTTTACAGTAAAAATGACCGCTCTAATTTCCGGTTTCCGGTGAGAAAGAGATCACTCTAACTCTGGTTCAAATTAATATTTTTGCAATTTTAAGTCTGAAAGCATATAATAATACTACAAAATATCAATAATCCACAGCCAGCCGCGGTTGGAGTTCGGCAGCACCCGTGGAAAACTACGATGACAGATAAAACAAAAACCTATCTAACATTAGTCCTGCCCTAGCAAAGATATAAAAAGGAAAGAATAACAAAGAGAGTTGAATGACATAACTTACCACTTTAACAAATTTAACACTGACTTATTCATAAACAAATCCAGATAGTTAAGTTAGATTTAAAGTTTGTTCCTACTATCTAGAGGATATAATAATAATATACAACCATAATTTAGAATAAAGAAGAAAGGATAACAGTTATTAGAGATTTAAAAAATAAATTAAATGGAAAATGAAAAACAATACCATTGAATAAATACAAGATAGCAAAGTAGAGAAGAGGAAATAAAAGCATTTAAAATCAACAAACACTATATGGAAAACCAATGTTAAAAAAGGAAAATATAAACACTAATAGAGTGGAAAAACAATCATTAAATTATATTTGTTAACATAATAAAATGTATAGAAGGGACTACAAATAAATAGTGGAATAGGAATAGAAAATACACTTTTAAGACTATTAAGAGTAATACGATTTAGAAACAGTTTTTTAAATGAGAAACTATTTTTTCTAAATGTCACAAAAACAGATATAATTCATAATGATATATTTAATTTTCTTTTTTAAAAGAAAGAAAAAGCCCAGCTGAAAAATGAAGACAATAGTGATTAGAATTAGAATGATAGTGGCAAGAGATCAAGAAACCCACATCAGACATCTTGCAAAGATGCAGTCATTTAGATAAGAAAAGAGAGAGCAAAACCCCCCACCAAAATTCTTTTATTGTAACAACATGTTATGCTTTTGAATGAAAAATATCTATTTCATTAAAATTACAAATTCATAAGGCTGACTTATCATTTAACAAATGATACCGTATCTAACAAAATCAAGAGTAAATCTTAAGTTTTAGAAGTGATCTCATGTGTAGGTTCCAAGCTATTTCTGTTTAAGCCTTGTGATATGCTTTGAAGAACCAAATACTACAGTACTAGTCGGCTATAAGCACGGTAGTCGGTCGAGGGCTGAGCCGTGCTTATAAATGTTGACAACTTCATGGTTGCATCCCCTTGTACCGTTTGTGTTTGGTTGCGTCCCTGGATTTTAATTATCGGCTACCACTGCAATGTAGGCCTACTACTACCAGCATGTGAACCGTTGTTTGTGTTTTTGTTTTTTAGTTTTAGTGAATTAATCACATCCCACACACAGAATAAAAGTGAAAAAAAAAATTAAAGGGAAAAGATTAGATCTATACATTTAGTACACATGTGCACCATGAACAGACAAAGAGAGCAGCTGATAGTCCATGTGTAGATTGGTCTTCGCAAGACTCTCTCTCTCTCAACACCTGCTGCCAACCTACCCCTCCCCTCACAAAGATGGCAATATAGTGACTGTTATGATCTAGGCCTAACACTAGTTTTATGCTACAGCACTTAGGTTTTTGCTCACTTTCAACGTGGAACAAGATTAATAAGGCAGTAGAATGCGTTTATGAGACTTTGTTTGCTGCCAAGGTGATTTTTTTCAAAGGGGTCCCCCCTCCCCTACAGTGTCTCATCACTCATTATGTAGTCTTCATTTTCTTAGATGATCTTATGTTTCAGTGGCACGTTAATAGTGATTATTGCCTGCCTCTATCTCTCTCATGTGTGCATCAGGTAGGCCTACAAAATAATAATATGATAAATACAACAGCCGATACAATCCTACACTATTAGCTTAATGTTGGCTTATTTTGTGTGTGTGAATGCATGTTTTGTTTTCTTTCTTTTTTCTTCTTTTTTATTTCAAGCTAACTTTTCCCGACCACTTCCATTGGTACATTCTTGCGCCGCACACGCACATCCACACATACTAAACACACACAATCTTTCTCTCTCTCTCTCTCTCATACATGCACAGTAATTGTAACTCCCACAAGCGCTCTTACACTTTCTTTTTATACACGCACGTGCACACATACACCCAAACCCCTCTCTCACACACACACATACATAATTTACAAACTCCAACAAGCAAACATTTCTCTCTCTCTCTCTCTCTCTCAAACTCAAACACGTGTTGTCACCACACCCTCCACTTCTCAGCTTTCTACTTACTGTGCTCGCCTCGCAATTATAGTCCGACACGCTTCTGATTCTATTCTTCCCTTCTCAAGTACATGTATGTAGGCCTACTCAATCAAAACATGGTTTAATACGTACAATGTTAGAAGTTAGCGCCTGGCTATCGGATAATGCCAACAAATGTTTTCTGATAAGAAGAAATGGTGTTCACCTCTTAGTGGTGTCTGTTATCTAGAATTATTTGGGAGGATGGAGAATGGGTGTGGGAAATTTGAGCGTGCTCATGTGCGATGTAGTCTTGCTTATGCACGTATAAATTATATAGCAAAAATTCCGCAGACAGCGACAGCGTGCGTTTAGGCGATCCATGCTTTTGTAAGGTGTGCTTATGGCAGACCAGTACTGTAAATCAAGTGACTTGCCTTCAATTTTTTTTTTTACCCTGTGTACGTACATTTTATGTCAAAGACCAGCACTGACAAAATCTTAATGCATTTGGTAATCAGTAATCAAGTCAATGAAAAAAATATAGATTCAGCTGATGAATGAAGTGATACAAGAGTAAATTTGTGATGCAAATAAATCTAAATCCCTTGCAGGCATGCCAACCTTGACAAGTGACTTTAAGGGAGACTGACCAACATTTTTAGGGAGATCTAGGGAAAAACAGGGAGACAAAATATAAGTCAATTAGTGGATGACAAAGAGGGTGATATTTAATATAGTTTTAATAAACCTAACACAATTCTACTAGTTGTAATTCATTTGTTCATTTCCAATCAGTGCTATTGCCTAATGGTTCTATGAAAATTGTTCAAGTACTACTGACACAATGCAAGGTTCAGCTCACAGAAACTAGAGATAAATGTATTAAAGGTAGTTAGAAAATCACGAGACTATCCTCCAAATTAGAAGTCTCCCGACAGGAAATGGAAATTTTGTTCGTCTTCGTCAACCCAGTCTAAATATATGAAATTATTACAGAGCATGTATGAAAAATATGTAGAAGGAAAAAAAAAATGTAAGAAAAGCAGTAGAGCCTATTGGCCCCACCTAAACTGGATTTTTTATAAGACATCATCCTTATAAATATGAATATACAAGTACAAGTATGATGAATGTTATATTCATGTTTATAGTTCATTTCCCTTTGATGGATTAAAATCACTAACTAAACAATGTAAGGCAGTTCTCAACCAGGCAACAACAAGTTCATCCAGGAAACTTTAAACATAGATACATAATATATTGATATTATATCCTTCACAGGAGAAAAGTAACTATCACAAAGACATACAATTTCAGACACACTTTCATTAGGTCAGGTTGATTAATAATATCTTGCTGGCTGACTGATTGACTAATTACAGGTCTTGTGATCTTATCTCGGGGTATATTAAGATAAATACAGAATTTAAGAAAGTGAAGGAAAATCTTTATCTCATCAGAACACAAAAGCCACCAATGATTCATTGACTAAAGATCCAAAATAGATTGAAGGGTTGTCCTCGCTAATCTTGAAAAAGTAGAATTCAATTGAATATATCTCTCATTATTGTCAAACATCTCTAAGTCACAGGAAAGCATGAAAAGCAAGAAAAATTGAAACTACCTTTTGCATTGGACGATCTACTAACGTTAGGCCTTCATCCCCTACTTGCTGCCCCAGTGTAATTCCCATTGCAAAGGGTTCAACTTAAGATTTGCAGGTAAAGAATTAACCTAATCCAGCAAAGCCCCCATGTTATAATTCTTTTTCATAACACATGAAATTTCTACTTTAAAAAAGTGACATCCTTAGCAATAAGCAAGACTTAACTTTTCCATAATGCATTTGGAAATAAAGAGAGAAAGGTAAACATTAAGGAATAAGCAATAACTTCTCTTCACTCAAATATCAATTTGTGCATTGAATCAACCAATCAACCAATGTGATTTAATTGTAATAGGTTATTGTTCATGAAAAAAAGGGGGGTGGATTGGTTTTAATTCTATGTGGCACACAAGGTTCAAATACAAAGTAGCAGTGTAGACACATGCGGACTTCAAAGATGTAAATAATAATGTTTTCATTCATCAATTTCTATACTGAGAGTTTGATGGAAAAGACAATAAAATAAGCACAAGCAAAAATAAGATACAAGACAGCAACAATAATGTAGGGAGACATACAATTACACACATACATGCAAAAAAGTTGCGATAAAGTTCAACATAGTGAACAAATTTCGTATTTCTGATTGTAACAAATAAATGAAGGCAATGAAAAATGAACTTATGGAAATCAATTCAACAGCAGGACTTAAGGGACTCTTTGGATTTCAAATTTGATATTTCAGTCATCTATCCATTGTCCCTGTTGTTGGTTCTGTAATCCAAAATGGCTCTCCAAAGCTTGCATCTCAAACCACCTCTGTGGAGAGAAAGCAATTTAGATTGAAGAATATTATCAAAGTAATACTAGATAACATCAGACATCCCCATTACTAATGCTAGCTTTTTTATTGCTGGATCGTTCAAAAACCATAACAAATTAACACTTTTATTTTATTCAAGATCACTTAAGTTTTGGTTTCAAATATTGAATGTTTTGAATGCTGCACTCATAACCTTAAATTAATTGATGACTCAGCCAAAGGATAAATAAACATCACAAGCAACCAGAGTCTTGGACTTGGAGGGTGGATAGCTCTATTACTTTGAGACAGGAGACTCACCTTATCCTCAAGTGACGGAGATCTTCCCAGGTGACCAGTTCCTGAAAATCTTCCAGTGTATATTGCTCACTACAGACCTAGAAACATAAAATGGGTTTGGGTTTTATTTTATTTTTTTCTTTCTTTCACTGTCAAATTAACTTTGTTTTCACATTGCATTAGTTATATAAATACATTAAACAAATGTTTTCTTTACAATGGTCATCATGTGAGTGGCGGAGAAAGAGAGTGAATGAGGGAAAGAAGGAGGAGGGGGGCACAAATGGGAAAGAGGGAGGGAGAGAGAGAGAGAGAGAGAGAGAGAGAGAGAGAGAGAGAGAGAGAGAGAGAGAGAGAGAGAGAG